>JAHHQI010000454.1:0-14148 GCA_028274465.1 Plantago ovata | reverse complement strand
TCAAAGTCCTAGACTCCAAGTTGGAGGAATTGACCAAGTAGGCTTGAGAAGGTGGCCGTTGCTGATGCATATACATGAGAACAAAACTGAGCTCAACTGCGGCAAGACAAAGTACATTTTCAACAGATTGTGATTGTGTTACTACTACATTTAAGGTCACGGTTGAAAGAAACAAAGTCTCACGTTACCTTCCCAGTCATGTCTGGACTAAAAATATGATATATCCTTGAACACCTCCGGATTCAGCGGAGAAACCCATTGCCGATTAAGAAATCAGTATGCAATTGGGAAGAGCCTTCTACAGAAAAATGTACCAAGCACATTGCTGACAAGAAGTCAAAGAAGACAACAGCTGCAAATGTTGTCAGTATTGGTCAACAAGAAAGGTATACAACAGCTGCAGATGTTGTAAGTGTTAGTCAGCAAGACAAGCTTCCAACAGCTGCAAATGTTGTTTATGAAACTGCTGTAGATGGTGATCAACAAGGTAAGTGTACAACAGCCGTTGCTGAAAATGCAACTACTGCCAGATGATGCTGCTGGAGAGAAACTGGAGAAATCCAAGAAGAAAAAGAGAAAGTTTAAAGGAGGAAAGTTGATGATTGACACTAAAAACGAAGCGTCATCAGATGACCCATCCCTAAGAAGAAAAGGACAAAGACTCACCCAAGAAAGAAAACACTGGCTCGCAAGTCTGTTCAATTGTCCATGAACTTTCGGATGATGTCCCCGGAGTTGCTGAAACACATGCCACTCCAGTAGATGTTGATGAAGTTCTTGCGGAAGCCTTCATCAATGTTGAAGTGTTGCAGAAGCCTTCAACAATCAACTCAATGTTGATACATCTGCTGAAATAAAGAAAACAAGGCAGTGGGAAACGAAATTCCTGCCCAATCCCAGAATCTACATGTAGATAATCTAGATGACAGGACTCCTGAACCAGCAAGTGATGCCTTGCTGATCTGAGAAACGCGGCACTTGCTGATGCCGCCGAAGAGATGGTTGCTAAACAGCAATTCATCAGTTGCCTGAAACCGCAGTTACTTAACTGTAATTGCTGAAGAACCAGTTGCTGAGACTGCAATGGTTCAAGTCCCAAAGTTGTCTGAAACACCACAAGAGCACTATTCGACGACGCATCTCGTGATGCTTGAGAATAATGGACCTAGTTCACCAAAACATCCATGACAACGTTCAGTTGGTGATGACAGAACTAAGCCAGCAAATGGATTGGAGATTGATGACAACTCCAACAAATCAATAGCTGTATTCATGACCAGCAGGAATAAAAGGTCAAGATGTCTTGCTCAACTTGTCATTTCAGAGACAAGGAGATTGCTGAATCTGCACAACCTTCTCAAATAGAGCAAAAAAGAAGTTGCTGAAGAACAAGTCCCAGACAAGAACAAGCTGTCATTGCTGAAAGGACTGAGTCACCCACCTGCCCTTCTTCAGCAGGTCGTAACTCAGACATAAGCACAACTTCACTATCTGAAACTCTTCTTTTGCTGATATAATTATTTCTTTACAGACTTCTCAAGATACAAGTCAGAAGATTGCTGAAACTTTTGCACCAGAATCCACAACTCCAGTCAGCAGGTAGATGAAGTTTGGTAATTCAACTATGTTTGAAAACTTAGTACTTGTATCTAACTAAAATATTTCAGGATGAACAATTCAAGGAGCTTCTCAAGCTCCTGAAGCAATGGAAATAGTCCCAGAACAACAAAGTGTGTAACATGAGCTTGCTGAACTTCAGCAGGTAAATCATGTCCCAGTTTTTGACTCTAAAAACTTTTTCCAAAACCTTTCTGAACTTAATTTACTTCTTTTTCAGGCTCAAAAGGAGACCACTGAAGTGGTTCATATCACTGAAGATTTGGAAGTAAGTTCAGAGGAACTTACTCAAACTTCAAGAGAACTACCTTGACCAGAGTTGCTAACTCGTCAGCAACTGGCAAAGGTACAGAAGGATGGATTTTCCGATCTTCCACCTTCATCTGTCAAACGAGAAAAAGAGACTTTCTTTGCTGAAACTCGAGACATTTGTGCATTCTATACTTCCCGAAGAGTTACATATTTCTCAGCTCATGAGCTCTAGTCTGATTGCTCTACATCTAGAGAATATGAAAGCTAAATTCAAGAGTGCCTCTCCAGCTGAACAAGCTGTGATGCTAAGGGATCCTTTGTAGCGTGGTGGCTGATCCCCACAAAATAAATGAGGAAGAGGAAGTTACAAGTGCAAGCAATGTACAAACATCTTGAGTTGGTATATACTGACAGAGGATGATGAAGAAGAAGAGGATGAAAATATCCCCCAAGATCCAAGTGATTGATGAAGGAAACATTCTAAGGACAAAAAGGATGATAATGATGATGAAATCAAGGGTTCTAGTCCTGATGCTGGTGGACTTAAACGACAGTTGCTGAGACTGAAACATCACGATACTGAAAATTACCAAGCTGATCACACAAACAAGTCAGCATCAAGAATCCACTCCTGCCCCTATTGAGACAAGTACTCAAGCAACTGAACAAGTTGCTGAAATTGAAGAAGCGTACTCAGAAAGCGTGCTGAAGAAATTAGGCAAAAACAAGCTTTTGATGCCGAGTTAACTTTACTCGATGCAAGCTACTGAACCAACCTGGGATGAAGAAATGGATGAAGATTAACAAAGAGCACTTCAAAACAGTCTACAGATTCATGCAAGGGCATACGCAGAATCTAGACCTTGCTCAATCTTCAGGAGTGAATAACAAGGAAGTCCCCTCCCTTCCACTTACTGCTGGTGAAACTCCGTTTTTGAGTCTAAAGAGTTCCCTCAGCAACCACTCAACCTAAAGTGATTGAAGCTACAGAATTAAGGAACCAAGGTTGCTGGCCTTGATGAATCTGATGACGAAGAAGATCTCTTCATTTTTCAGGAAACGAAGAAGAACTGACAAAGAAAGCTTAACCCCCAGTGGTTACAATTCTCCTCCTTCTCTTGTTCATGATGAAGGAGATGCTGAAAGAGCCGTTTGCCTGATCCATGATGATCAATTCGCTACTGAGCTCAAAGTTCATTAACTCACTCCCTCTTTAGTGTCGTCCCTAGTGTTGAGGATTTTACTCCCAAAATTAAGGCACTAATGGTTGTTCACACAGCATGCCAAGAAGAGGATGATGCACTGCTACTGAGAGTCCGCTTGAATAGGCAAGATACTGGCTATTGTGCTGAAACGCACTACTTCTCTTACAATAGCTCAGAAAGACATATTCTACATCCAATAAAGCTATGAAGAAGATGCAGTCAAGCACTCAAGGCAAAAACTGCATTGAAAAAGGCTCAGACTTCATTGAACGAAAAAGTCGACAATGAGCGCAGACATGAGGAGAACTTGGTGAGTATTAAAGAAGAAATGTCCAAGCTGACTGCTGATCAGCAAGGAATAATTCTTAAGTACAACAACCTATGTAAACTTGATGAAAATTGCAATGAATTTTTCTCTCTGCACATTCACCCAATGATGCAATCCATGTCTAAGGGGGAAGATAAACAAAGAAATCTTCAAGAAAGAAAAACCCTGCTGAAGCGCCATTGATTCTGCCTAGTCCACCTCCCAGAGAACCTCTTGCTGAAAGAGAGCAAAGTTCTAAGAGACGAGATGAAACAGAACTGAGAGAAATTCAGCAAATCCGAAAAGGAGAAGAGCATCTGCTGAAACTCATGAATACTGTCATACTGAGAGTCATCAAAATCTAAATGAATATGATGATGATGATGATGACCAAACAATAGCTCAAGCAATAAGAGCTAGACCAATCACATCCTAACTCCTTCTGGCCACTCAAAACATTTCTCTTCTGGCTCAAGATCTTCAGCAAGAGATCAAGAAAATGCAAAGTCAAGAAGAAGAAGGCAAAGACAGGAAGAAAAGAGGCTAGCCAACAATGCCATTGGCTCTGGCATTGAATACACAAAGACCATTAATGAGGAAACAACTCAAAATGTGATCAGAAACCTCATGGTTGCTGGGTCTTAAAGCGGAAGATGTGTGGTAAATGATTTCTTTCCAACTGCTGTACTGAATCAAATGTACACTTGGATTGAATTAAAAGTGCAAAGAAAAGAAAGGCATCCTCCTCCCTACCCAAGAAACATTGTTGCAAGATGGCTGAATCTGAAGTCTTAGTAAGAAGACATCTATTGGCAAGCTAATGAAGCAAGAACCTGATTTAATCAAACCAATTGATGTTGCTTACTACACTGACCCTTTAAACCAAGAAGTCAAAGAAGAATTATGGCTTGATTCCTTATGAGTATTTTTATCTCACTGCCAAGGATCAAGAAGAAGATCTTCTCTGGTTAAGAAAGATTCATGCTAACAAGGGAATTTCAGATACACAACTTCTCCATGCCAGCAATTGGGGCATGCACTTGGGGTACTGCACTATAAAGAATGAATGGTGAAAACCATCATTATACTGCCTGCAAAAATGCAGGATCATTCAGCTTGAAGTCCGTAAGCTACTTGAAGATTACGAAAAGGACTGTGTTTGAATTTTTTGCGCTTGCTGAGAAAAGTGTAAGGGAGATTCTGAGGAATCTTCTTCTGCTGGAATAGCTTAAGTCCCTTGTAAAAGCTTTGTTTGTTTGCTGATTTGTGTAGTTATCTCTGAACTTTCTTGTAATCTTACTGAAGATAACTATCAACAATAAGCTTTTGACTCTTATTGGTGTTTGATTATGCAATCTACTTATGCTTACAGTTTTATTATTCAAGTTTGTTTGTATTATTCAAACTGATTATTCAACATCAGACTCCTCTAAAAGGATAACAATTAATTTAGCCATGGATTGGTAACACCAAAAAGGGGGAAATTTGTTAGGAAACTTGTAATTTTGATGAGCAATTAACCATGCTAAATTAAGGAAAGTCCAGTAACTAGTACTCTTAAGGTCCATAGAAATTTAGAATTTTAAGGACATTGTAAAAGAGGAACGTTGCTAATAACTTAGTGTAGTACTAGTTAGGTGCTTTAGTTCCGCTTATGATGTATCTTGTTTTCGGAAAAGAAAAACAACCTATTGAAGCATTTGCTGATGATGTACTTGGTTACACAAACGAACTATTCAAGCATTAGAACCGTTCAAAGACTTGAAGAATTCGAAGACTGAAGACTAAAGAAGATTTCTGAAGATGGTATCTACAATGGCACATGTTGCTCAGAAAGTGGAAACTTCAGCCACAGCTTGCATAAGTGAAAATCTAAATGACAGAGTAGGTTTTGCTTGCTGAAACTGAGACTGACCACTTGCTGAAATACATATGTGACCTCCTTGCTGAAAAGTACTTGCATTCCGCTCCAACTCTCATATTTGAATTTCATTCAAATGAACATTAAATGCAAAGTAAGCATGCGAAGAACATGAAGACTAGATGACAAATAAAGACGCTGCTGAAAGTACAAAAGCAAGATAGTGACATCTTAAGGAACAAAGCCTTAGAATTTGAAATTCAAACGGCTCCATTGATTCACTATAAATAGAGGTCATCGGCAAAGAGTAGAAGTGTGTCAACAACGTGATCAAACTCTCACTCGTGCTTAAACACTCATACCCTTCTATACTCTTCAATGCAATTGATCCGTTCCAAGACTTAAAGCTTGAAAAGCTACTTGTGAAGAAGTAGAACATTCACGGCTAAGAAATTAGTTAAGTGTTTCTTCTTTCGAACAAGAACAAGTCTTGACAACAGAAAAAATCTAACTTGTTTATTGCAAAAGTATTCAAAGTTTTGTTTCTTAGATTACTTGTTGTAGCTGAATAAGTTATAATCAAGTTATCTTATCCCAAACCTCTCTAACTGATAAACACCCTTTTCAGGCGTGAAATTCAGGGGGAACTTAATCAAGCATAGTGTTACTGATATAAGTCCCAAGTTTGGTGGAGAACAAGGTTTCGTCTCTAGTTAGGTTGGAAACGAAGCAAGTGTGCTTTGGTTTCTATAGAATCGCTCTAGATAGGTGTTGTAAGGAACCTCAAACTTATCTTAGTGGACTCAGTCCTAGAAAGGACAAAGTGGATTAGTTAAGAGATTACGCCACTCTCAGATACCCCTATAAAAGTGTTTGTGTGATTTACTTTACAACATTTAGTTTTCAGCAAGCATATCGCTCTGTACACTGTCACTCTGCTCACTTGCTGAAACTATCACTTACTGTTTTTAAGTATCAGTAAAACTCGTTACTGAAAAGTAATTAGTACTTGCTGAGAAAGTTAAGTATCAGCAAACTCATACTGAAAAGTAATAAGTCCTTGCTGAGAAAGTTTTTAAACGACGAAAGTTTGAAAAGACTATTCACCCCCCCCCCCCCACCGCTCTAGTCTTTTCTTGTTGTTTTAAAGGGGCCAACAGAGATCTTGAAAGTGCGAGAGTGTAGATAAACAAAATCAAAATGATTTGAGGGAACTGATTGGATTTAGATTTGGACATGGGGAAGAGGCATAAATTTATAAAACTCAATTACATATCTTGATGTCTCTCTACTTCATTCACAAACACCCCGTATCTATAGGGATGTATGGTCATCATTATGATTGCATTGACAACTTATTTGGTCGCTACCAAAACAAATATAACAATTCTAGTCACTCCTAGATGAGATTTCAAGATTTATTTTTGATGATTTCATCAATTTACTACAATTGAATTAATGCATGAATGTTCCACTATTTTAACATCAAGACTTACAAAAAGTATAAGGTAAGTTGATATTAAAAAAAAAGTTATGGGAAAAAAAATGCAAATTAGATGGATTACTTTTTCTATATAGGAAAAAAACAAATCATGTATGATTAACGTATTATAGATTTCATAAATTTCCGGCCACATGTTGTATCCCATCATATACAAGGGCATAATAATATGAAATTTCTAGATGGTCGTGCATGCAATATTGATGAGTGTATCATTAAATGATCATTCCAGTAATGTTCTGTTATCTTAAGGTCGCATGTTGCTTTATAATATATGTTTATACTTTTCACATTCATTTGCTATACTATCATGTTTGGTCCTAAGTTTAAAAATTATTGAAAAACAATACTTTGACGAACCTTAACGTCAATATGACGAATGCCAAATTGAAACTCACACATATAAATCAAGTTGTTATTACTTTAAAAGCCTTTAGGTAACTGAAATCGACTCCCATCCTTTGCGGGGGGAGTCTTTATATGTAACTCAAGTTGTTATGTTGCCTGCTTGTTAATGCTTTTATTTATATTCGTAAAATTACGTCATACTACATACCTTAGTAATTGAGATTGTTCTACATTTTCCATGGTATGTCCAAATGATATGAAACCATAGCTGAATATAATATTATAAATATATTTGTAATCAATATAAAAAATAATAATTTACTCAATTGTATTGGAATCTGAGACAGTCGATAGATTTATGAAAACACCACTTACATAAATCTTTATCGTAAAAAAATAAAAATAAAGTAGTAATGAGTTATGGTACGTTCAGTCCTGATGACATAGACTACATATGTTGCAAATATTATAGTTACTCCTGTAATATGCGTGTTGAAGGGTATAATTCGTGCTTCCACTTAAGTTCTTTACTAAACCGTCACAGGAACTAATTAGGCTCCTCTTTGTGTAGTCTCCTCTGATAAGAAGGGTATTCTTCACGTAGACCCTCGTACATGAAAAAGACTGGAGGGGGGGGGGTCAGTGCCTCAAGCCCGTCTGTCGGAGATCAGACCGAGGGACGACTTACCTATAGGGAGTTGGAGGGCTTCCCTAGTAAGAGTAGTAAATGTGATAGGTGAGTGGTAGGTGAGAGCTCTTATTGCTTACATGGGATTATGAATGAGACTCCATTATATAATCATAGTATTTTATTGTAACTTTATGTAGGATCGTGATAAGTGTCCGGCTGAGATAGAGGCCTCCTTTGGCCCAAGCCTATTAAGGAGGTCCATGGGCTTTACCCAAACCCCTTGACTAGGGTTAGGAGGACATTGTTGACTTTTCGGGTCTTATGGAAGATTCTGAAAGGCAGGCCCCCCTAAGGACCGACAGGGTGGTCGGCCTGGGTCCTCATGCCTTCCTTATGTCCCATAGTCCGAGTAGTGCTTGGTGTTCTCCTCAGGAGAATGGTAGCTTGACGTAAGGTCCTCCTTGATCCTAACATGTATGGTGGTCGATCCCTAGGTGCTCCTCGCGCCACACATCCGTCTTGCCCTTGTATGAGCTCATCTGGAGGGTCGGCCTCACAGTGATGGTAGGACCGTATGTTGGTCGAGCCACACTTAAGTGACATACTTAGGTGTGGTCGTGCCCTTAGAGGGACGGCCCTTGAAGCCTCGTCGCGCTCTTAGACCGCTCCAGTTCGTACATGCGGACTGGACATATTTTAACACCAACATATGTCCCCATAGTTTTCGAGTATCTTTCTAGAAGATAGTTGAGGAACTATGTTGAAGTAGAGGTCAAGCAGAGTCTCGACTAGTAGTGGGTGAAAAACGATTTCCGTATTCGTGCCTTGGTAACTTTCCCTCCTCCTATCGCCCCCCTCCCCTTTTTATAGGGTGCGAGCAGATGTTGCTCGAACCTTATAAAAGGAGTATATTTACTGGGTAGAGATTGGATCTGGGTAAGTATTCCTGGGTGGAAATAGGATTCTCGCTTTTTTTGCTTACTCGATATTCTTCTTGTTAATTGTCTCGAGGAGACAATTGTAAGGTGATGGAATGAAATGACTTCCTCTTACTTTTCCTGACACTTTCTCGAGAAGCTTTGTGAGAAAGAAGCTCCTTGGTACCATATAAAAGCATTCTTTTGACTTTTCTTCTCGGATGATCAGTCCTTCTCGCTCTGCGGACTGTATCTTCGATCTGGTCCTCTCCAAAATTACCCTCTGGCTCTTAGGTAATCCGCGCTCCTTCGACAAGGTCGTCGATGTGGGCGCATGGAGGGCAGATCGGTAATTCGCCAGATGTCCGTGGACCGGGCCGTTGACAGTGGACACGTGTTCTGTCCGGATGGAGCGAGGGGCATCGACGGTTCATATTCCTGAGATACCCTTCTATAAAATATGGGAGGACCGATTCATTATCACTTTTCGCCATATTTTCACTCAGAGCACTTAAGAGAGCGAGGAGCTATTTGAGAGGAGCGAGGACCTGTTCAGGCGACCAAAGTAAACGTTTTCCGACGGGATTTTGACTTTCGGGGCTTTTTCCGTCATCAAACCCTTTACCACGTAAGTTCTTCTCCCAATCTTCTCAATACTTCCTTGAATCGGTATGCCATCAGGTTTGTTGTTATTCTTTCGATTTTTTATCTTGAGTGTGATTCCCGTCACCTGAGTCGTCGTTGGATTACGGCGGACTCGAACCTGGACTTAAACGGACTTTGAGGACTTAGAGGACTGTAGATTTGCATGCTTACACCCTTTTTTATTTTCTGCGATTCCCCCTTGCCTCCTTGCATTAACAACAAAAACCATCTAACATAATCGATCCTTTACCTCTCATCTGTCTTGAGCGGTGGTCGCTCCTTTTTTGCTCGATCTCATACGCTTATATTTTACTCCTCGGTCTTGTTGTTTATGCTTGTTGTTGTATTTTTTATCTTCGCTCTTCTTGCATGTTTTTTGAGTAACTTTTTGTTGTTACGCACCTTTTGAGATTTTTTCTCCGTTCGGGAGGTTCGAACACTAACCAAACACATAAATGGGACCTCTCGGACTATCATCACCCCATACTTAATCTCTTTCTGGCCTACCTTTTAGGATGTCCGAGAGGAGCGACGACAGCCAAAATCGTCACGGCGCCCTTGATTATGGGACCGAGCAAGATACGTCCGTGTTGGCTACCTTCCTCGCTCAGAACTTGGAACGTCTTCGGGCAGTGATGAACCTGGTTAAACCATCCGAGGAGGCTGGTAGTGAAGAAGAGGATGACGGTGAGGCGAGCCGAGGAGGGTGAAGAAGACAACGATTCTAGCGAGGATGATGAGTTCGAGGAGGAGGAAGAGGTTGATGAGTATCGGCTGCAAGTCCGTAAGAGACGCAGAGTAAACCATGATGATGCTGCTTTCATTGATGATCGGACTGAGGCGGAAGATGTGCGCCCGAATCGGTGTCCCTTCTGCCTTAATAAAGCAAAGTTGCACAAGTGTTTGGGAGGGATTATGGTGCTCGAGACAATGTTGCGCCGCTGGCTGTCCGTATAGAGGACATGGGACGATACTGAGCGACCCACTCCTGCGTTAGCCTGGTCGAAGAGGGTGAGCTTTCTATCCAAGAAGGTAAGGGCAATGAGTCCAGGAGCTTGAGTCTCCCAAATCGAGGCCTAGCGGTTCGAGGCGTAAATCTGAATTCCCTCCTCAAACTACACGCCGAACCGTGATTAGTGATGATGAAGATTCCCCTGTCTCGATTAGGATGTTCCCCTGTTTCTGAGATTGAACCGAAGAGCTCAAGGGATGTGTTTCATTCAAGGGCAATACTATGTTGAGGATGCGGTCCCTATCAAACCATAGATCCTCGAGGACTGGACACTTTACTTCCCGGCGGCTAGTAATGTACGTCCTCCTAATCCGTTGGAGTTGGCCAAGGAGCGAGCTTATCTAGAACGAAAATGGGCCGAGGAGCGAAACGTAAGCGGGTCGAAGAACTTCCAGGGTCCGATGATGATGCGCGAGAACATGACCATGGCAAAGCTCCTAAGAAACCGAGGAAGAGGTCTTCCCGGTCAAAGAAGAAAATGTCGTTCCCGAGACGAGAAAGGAAAATAAGGTTACCGTTGCTAGTGAGAAGAAAGTTCACACGGGGGATCCTTGATGTCGACCTCCCCGATCCGGAGGGCGAGAAAAATGAAGATTGGGATGATCCCGAAAACGGCTTCTCCCGTTAACGGAAGATGAGATTCCTTCTATTAGACGGAAAATACAGATGGAAGAAGAAGGTAATCGACATCCTCGTGCGCAAGCACAACAAACATTCTACAATGCACCTCCAGGCATATGGCCGTGCATCTCTGTCGCTCGATCGAGGATGGATCCTTCCTTTATGTGATCCTTTTAGGGATATTTCAATCTGTTAGGGATCGCGCCTTGGCAACTTCTCCCGAGTAGGGTGTGCATGGATCGGATCGGATCAAATCCGATCCGAATTACGGATTAATCTGATTCCGAAATTTGAATATTACTCAATCGAAAAACGATCCGAAAATTTGGATCGGATTGGTTGAGTCCCAAAATTTTCGGATTAATCCGATCCAACCAATTAATCCGAAACTTCAAACTTTACTTTTTTTTTTTTTTTTTTTTCCTTTTTTCAAATATACCAAAATAAAAGAAAACAAGAAATTGAGTTGGAGAGTGAGATTAGAGATCAAACAGAATTGTAATCCGAAGAGTCCAAAATTAGAATAGAAAATCACGATTCACGAACAGCAAAGTCCATCACCTACCTGATTTTTCAACATTAGTACATTAGTAGTAAATAGCTTGAAGAGTGAACCACCCTAAGTTTCTATATATTTGGATCGCTGCCGCCACTACTATTACTATTGATTTGGAACTCCGAGGTGAGCGGCGGAACCAACCGGCGGGCATTAGGTTAAAGACAGGCTGACATAGTAGCAACACCAAATTGAAGACAACGAAGGTGTTGGTCCCTTAAACAAACAAGAAAAGACTAGAGGGGGGGTGAATAGCCTTTTCAAACTTTCGTTGTTTAAAAACTTTGTCAAGCAAGTGCTTATTACTTTTCAGTATGAGTTTGCTGATACTTACTTTCTCAGCAAGCGCAAGTTACTTCACAGTAACTAGGGTTTGCTGGTACTTAAAATCAGAGGCGCGAAGTCTTTGATACAATAAGTGCTTTTTCAGTAAATGAAGGTTTCAGCAAGTGATGTGAGTGATTGTGTACATATAGATATTGATTTGCTGAAAACTAAGTACAATAAGTAAATCACACAAACACTTTTATAGTGGTATCTGAGAGTGGCGTAATTTCTCAACTAATCCACTTTGTCCTTTCTAGGACTGAATCCACTAAGATAAGTTTGATGTTCCTTACAACACCTTCTAGAGGCGATCCAAACAGAAACCAAAGCACATTGCTTCGGCTCCAACCTAACTAGAGAAGTAACTTTGTTCTCCACCAAACTGGTAATTTTAATCAGCAAAACTTATGCTCGATTAAGTTCCCTTGAATACACGCCTGAAAGGGTGTATTTTCAGTTAGAGAGGTTTGCGATGAGATAAACTTAATTATAACTATTCAGTTACAACAAGTAATCTAAGAAACAAAACTTTGAATACTTTGCAGTAAACAAGTTTGATTGTTCCTGTGTCAAGACTTGTTCTTGTTCGAAAACAAGAAAGAACACTTAACTAATTCTTAGTCGTGTAAATTCTACTTCTTCACAAGTAGCTTTTTCAAGCTTTAAGTCTTGGAACGGATCAATGGCAGTAGGAGTATTTGAAGAGTATGTGAGTTTAAGCACAAGTGAGAGTATGATCACGTTGTTGACACACTTCCACTCTTTGCCGGATGACCTCTATTATAGTGAAAGGAGCCGTTTTGAATTTCAAATTCTAAGGTTTTGTTCCTTAAAATGTCACTATCTTGCTTTTGTACTTTCAACAGCGTCCTTGTTTGTCTTCTAGTCTTCATGTCCTTCGCGTGCATGCTTTGCATTTAATGCTCTTTTGAATAGAATTCAAACAGTAACATTGGAGCGCAGATGCAAGTACTTTCAGCAAGAGGTCACAAATGTTCATCAGCAAGTGGTCAGTCTCAGTTTCAGCAAGCATAACCCTACTCTGTCAATAGATTTTCACTTATGCAAGCTGTTGCTGACGTTTCCACTTTCTGAGCAACATGTGTTTGTAGATACCAGTCTTCAGAAATCTTCTCTATTCGGTCTTCGAATCTTCAAGATTCTGAGCGGTTCTAAATGCTTCAATAGTTTGTTTGTAAAAACAAAGTACATCATCAGCAAATGCTTCAATAGTTTGTTTGTAACAAAAAAGTACATCATCAGCACATGCTTCAATAGTTTGTTTGTAAAACAAAGTACATCATCAGCAAATGCTTCAATAGGTTGTATTCTTTCAGAAAACAAGATACATCATAAGCGGTAACAACAACCTATCTAGCACCTACTCTAAGTCTTCAGCAAAGTTCCTCTTTTACAATGTCCTCAAATTCTAAATTCCTATGGACCTCAAGAGTACTTGTTACTGGACTTTCCTTAATTTAGCATGGTTATTGCTCATCAAAATTACAAGTTTCCTAACAAATTTCCCCCTTTTTGATGTTAGCAATCCATGGCTAAATTAATTGTTACCCTTTAGAGGTTTCTGATGTTGAATAAATCAGTTGATTATGCAAGCATATGAATAATTAAACAGTAAGCATAAGTAAATTGCATAATGAAAACCAATAAGAGTCAAAAGCTTCATTGCTGATAGTTATCTTTCAGAAGTTTACAAGAAAGAGCAGAGATAACTAAACAAAATCATAAAATAAAAACTTTAACAAAACTATTACAGAGAGTAAGCTCTTCCTGATGATTTCTCAAAATCTCTCTTACACTCTTCTCAGCAAGTGTAGTGAATTCAACACAGTCCTTTTCGTAGTTCTCAAGTAGCTACGGACTTGTATTGAAGAATCCTTTCATTTTTGCAGGCAGTATGATGATGCTTTTCAGCATTCATTTCCATGTAATGAGTTACCCACAAATGCATGCCCCAATTGCTGGCATGGAGAAGTTGTATCTGAAATGCTTTTAGGATGAATCTTTCTTAGCCAGAGAAGATCTCCTCTTGATCTTAGCAGTGAGATAGAATACTCATAGGAATCAATCCAAGTCTCTTCTTGTTTTCTTGGTTACTGGGTCAGAGTAATAAGCATGCCAACTGGTTTTATCAAATCTGATTTTGTCTTATAGATTACCCATTGCAGTTCTTCTTACTGAGACTTCAAGATTCAACCATCTCCCAGCAATGTTTCTTGAAGGGACATCCCTTTGTTTCCTTTTTACCTTGATTTCAATCCATGTGAACATTTGGTTCAATATGGCTGTAGGAAAGAACTCATTCCCAGCAACTCTTCCAGCTTTAAGAT
>JAHHQI010000453.1:0-14179 GCA_028274465.1 Plantago ovata | reverse complement strand
GCTTGCTATGTTTGAGGAAAGGGATATCATAATGGAACACTCTAAATAGCAATCCTAACTAATCTAGTGATATAGTAGTTGATCTCGTAGTTGTTCTATACATACAACTCATTCTTCACATGGCATTGTATCTTTCATCTACATAAATCAATAGAAAGTGGATGAATGAATCATCTAGTTAGTAACCACAATAGATAGGTTAGTTTCAATGGACTCTTTAACTTGCTCATTAAGGAAGCAAGGGAAATTCTTATTTGATTGTGTATATGCCTCTAGTACTTGTAGTTAGTTCTCTCCTATGTTTGCGGAAAGGGATATCATAACGGAACACTCTATATAGCAATCTAACTAATCTAGTGATCTAGTTGTTGTTCTATATAAAGGGAAGACATAGAACTCATTCTTTTCACGGGATTGTATCTTTCATCTACCTAAAGTAATAGAAAGTGAATGAATGAATCAATAGACAAGTAATCTAGTTTGTAAGGGTAATGGAAAGTTTAGTTTCAGCTATAGTACTTGTAGTTAGTTCTCTCCTATGTTTGAGGAAAGGTATATCATAATGGAATACTCTAAATAGCAATCTAACTAATCTAGTGATATAGCAGTTGATCTAGTAGTTGTTCGATACATACAACTCATTCTTCACATGGCATTGTATCTTTCATCTACATAAAGCAATAGAAAGTGGATGCATGAATCATCTAGTTAGTAAGCACAATAGATAGGTATTTCAATGGACTCTTTAACTTGCTCATTAAGGAAGCAAGGGAACTTCTTATTTGATTGTGTATATAACTCTAGTACTTGTAGTTAGTTCTCTCCTATGTTTACGGAAAGGGATATCATAACGGAACACTCTATATAGCAATCTAACTTATCTAGTGATCTAGTTCTTGTTCTATATAAAGGGAAGACATACAACTTATTATTTACATGGGATTGTATCTTTCATCTACGTAATGCAATAGAAAGTGAATGAATGAATCAATAGACAACTAATCTAGTTTATAAGGGTAATGGAAAGGTTAGTTTCAGCTATAGTACTTGTAGTTAGTTCTCTTTCTATGTTTGAGGAAAGGGATATCATAATGGAGCACTCTAAATAGCAATCTAACTAATCTAGTTATCTAGTAGTTGTTCTATACATACAACTCATTCTTCACATGGCATTGTATCTTTCATCTACATAAAGCACTAGAAAGTGGATGAATGAATCATCTAGTTAGTAAGTGCAATAGATAGGTTAGTTTCAATGGACTCTTTAACTTGCTCACTAAGGAAGCAAGGGAACTTCTTATTTGATTGTGTATATAACTCTAGTACTTGTAGTCTCTTCTATGTTTGCGGAAAGGGATATCATAACGGGACACTCTATATAGCAATCTAACTAATCTAGTGATCTAGTTGTTGTTCTATATAAAGGGAATACATACAACTCATTCTTTACATGGGATTGTATCTTTCATCTACCTAATGCAATAGAAAGTGAATGAATGAATCCATAGACAACTAATCTAGTTTGAAAGGGTAATGAAAAGGTTAGTTTCAGCTATAGTACTTGTAGTTAGTTCTCTCATATGTTTGAGGAAAGGGATATCATAATGGAACACTCTAAATAGCAATCTAACTAATCTAGTGATCTAGTAGTTGTTCAATACATACAACCAATTCTTCACATGGAATTGTATCTT
This sequence comes from Plantago ovata, assembly GCA_028274465.1. Taxonomy (NCBI): domain Eukaryota; kingdom Viridiplantae; phylum Streptophyta; class Magnoliopsida; order Lamiales; family Plantaginaceae; genus Plantago; species Plantago ovata. Next base: position 12,485 of record JAHHQI010000453.1, on the reverse strand, counting down.
TCATCTACATAAAGCAATAGAAAGAGGATGAATGAATCATCTAGTTAGTAAGCACAATAGATAGGTTAGTTTCAATGGACTCTTTAACTTGCTCACTAAGGAAGCAAGGGAACTTCTTATTTGATTGTGTATATAACTCTAGTACTTGTAGTTAGTTCTCTCCTATGTTTTCGGAAAGGGATATCATAACGGGACACTCTATATAGCAATCTAACTAATCTAGTGATCTATTTGTTGTTCTATATAAAGGGAAGACATACAACTCATTATTTACATGGGATTGTATCTTTCATCTACCTAATGCAATAGAAAGTGAATGAATGAATCCATAGACAACTAATCTAGTTTGAAAGGGTAATGGAAAGGTTAGTTTCAGCTATAGTACTTGTAGTTAGTTCTCTTCTATGTTTGAGGAAAGGGATATCATAATGGAACACTCTAAATAGCAATCTAACTAATCTAGTGATCTAGTAGTTGTTATATACATACAACTCATTCTTCACATGGCATTGTATCTTTCATCTACATAAAGCACTAGAAAGTGGATGAATGAATCATCTAGTTAGTAAGCGCAATAGATAGGTTAGTTTCAATGGACTCTTTAACTTGCTCACTAAGGAAGCAAGGGAACTTCTTATTTGATTGTGTATATAACTCTAGTACTTGTAGTTAGTTCTCTCCTATGTTTGCGGAAAGGGATATCATAACGGGACACTCTATATAGCAATCTAACTAATCTAGTGATCTAGTTGTTGTTCTATATAAAGGGAAGACATAGAACTCATTCTTTTCACGGGATTGTATCTTTCATCTACCTAAAGTAATAGAAAGTGAATGAATGAATCAATAGACAAGTAATCTAGTTTGTAAGGGTAATGGAAAGTTTAGTTTCAGCTATAGTACTTGTAGTTAGTTCTCTCCTATGTTTGAGGAAAGGTATATCATAATGGAATACTCTAAATAGCAATCTAACTAATCTAGTGATATAGCAGTTGATCTAGTAGTTGTTCGATACATACAACTCATTCTTCACATGGCATTGTGTCTTTCATCTACATAAAGCAATAGAAAGTGGATGCATGAATCATCTAGTTAGTAAGCACAATAGATAGGTATTTCAATGGACTCTTTAACTTGCTCATTAAGGAAGCAAGGGAACTTCTTATTTGATTGTGTATATAACTCTAGTACTTGTAGTTAGTTCTCTCCTATGTTTACGGAAAGGGATATCATAACGGAACACTCTATATAGCAATCTAACTTATCTAGTGATCTAGTTCTTGTTCTATATAAAGGGAAGACATACAACTTATTCTTTACATGGGATTGTATCTTTCATCTACGTAATGCAATAGAAAGTGAATGAATGAATCAATAGACAACTAATCTAGTTTATAAGGGTAATGGAAAGGTTAGTTTCAGCTATAGTACTTGTAGTTAGTTCTCTTTCTATGTTTGAGGAAAGGGATATCATAATGGAACACTCTAAATAGCAATCTAACTAATCTAGTTATCTAGTAGTTGTTCTATACATACAACTCATTCTTCACATGGCATTGTATCTTTCATCTACATAAAGCACTAGAAAGTGGATGAATGAATCATCTAGTTAGTAAGTGCAATAGATAGGTTAGTTTCAATGGACTCTTTAACTTGCTCACTAAGGAAGCAAGGGAACTTCTTATTTGATTGTGTATATAACTCTAGTACTTGTAGTTAGTTCTCTTCTATGTTTGCGGAAAGGGATATCATAACGGGACACTCTATATAGCAATCTAACTAATCTAGTGATCTAGTTGTTGTTCTATATAAAGGGAATACATACAACTCATTCTTTACATGGGATTGTATCTTTCATCTACCTAATGCAATAGAAAGTGAATGAATGAATCCATAGACAACTAATGTAGTTTGAAAGGGTAATGAAAAGGTTAGTTTCAGCTATAGTACTTGTAGTTAGTTCTCTCATATGTTTGAGGAAAGGGATATCATAATGGAACACTCTAAATAGCAATCTAACTAATCTAGTGATCTAGTAGTTGTTCAATACATACAACCAATTCTTCACATGGAATTGTATCTTTCATCTACATAAAGCAATAGAAAGAGGATGAATGAATCATCTAGTTAGTAAGCACAATAGATAGGTTAGTTTCAATGGACTCTTTAACTTGCTCACTAAGGAAGCAAGGGAACTTCTTATTTGATTGTGTATATAACTCTAGTACTTGTAGTTAGTTCTCTCCTATGTTTGCGGAAAGGGATATCATAACGGGACACTCTATATAGCAATCTAACTAATCTAGTGATCTATTTGTTGTTCTATATAAAGGGAAGACATACAACTCATTATTTACATGGGATTGTATCTTTCATCTACCTAATGCAATAGAAAGTGAATGAATGAATCCATAGACAACTAATCTAGTTTGAAAGGGTAATGGAAAGGTTAGTTTCAGCTATAGTACTTGTAGTTAGTTCTCTTTCTATGTTTGAGGAAAGGGATATCATAATGGAACACTCTAAATAGCAATCTAACTAATCTAGTGATCTAGTAGTTGTTATATACATACAACTCATTCTTCACATGGCATTGTATCTTTCATCTAAATAAAGCACTAGAAAGTGGATGAATGAATCATCTAGTTAGTAAGCGCAATAGATAGGTTAGTTTCAATGTACTCTTTAACTTGCTCACTAAGGAAGCAAGGGAACTTCTTATTTGATTGTGTATATAACTCTAGTACTTGTAGTTAGTTCTCTCCTATGTTTGCGGAAAGGGATATCATAACGGGACACTCTATATAGCAATCTAACTAATCTAGTGATCTAGTTGTTGTTCTATATAAAGGGAATACATACAACTCATTCTTTACATGGGATTGTATCTTTCATCTACCTAATGCAATAGAAAGTGAATGAATGAATCCATAGACAACTAATCTAGTTTGAAAGGGTAATGAAAAGGTTAGTTTCAGCTATAGTACTTGTAGTTAGTTCTCTCATATGTTTGAGGAAAGGGATATCATAATGGAACACTCTAAATAGCAATCTAACTAATCTAGTGATCTAGTAGTTGTTCTATACATACAACTCATTCTTCACATGGCATTGTATCTTTCATCTACATAAAGCAATAGAAAGTGGATGAATGAATCATCGAGTTAGTAAGCACAATAGATAGGTTAGTTTCAATGGACTCTTCAACTTTCTCAATAAGGAAGCAAGGGAACTTCTTATTTGATTGTGTATATAACTCTAGTACTTGTAGTTAGTTCTCTCCTGTGTTTGCGGAAAGGGATATCATAACGGAACACTCTATATAGCAATCTAACTAATCTAGTGATCTAGTTGTTGTTCTATATAAAGGGAAGAAATACAACTCATTCTTTACATGTGATTGTATCTTTCATCTACCTAATGCAATAGAAAGTGAATGAATGAATCAATAGACAACTAATCTAGTTTGTAAGGCTAATGGAAAGGTTAGTTTCAGCTATATTACTTGTAGTTAGTTCTCTCCTATGTTTGAGGAAAGGGATATCATAATGGAACACTCTAAATAGCAATCTAACTAATCTAGTGATCTAGTAGTTGTTCTATACATACAACTCATTCATTACATTGGATTGTATCTTTCATCTCCCTAAAGCAATAGAAAGTGAATGAATGAATCAATAGACAAATAATCTAGTTTGTAAGGGTAATGGAAAGGTCAGTTTCAGCTATAGTACTTGTAGTTAGTTCGCTGCTATGTTTGAGGAAAGGGATATCATAATGGAACACTCTAAATAGCAATCTAACTAATCTAGTGATCTAGTAGTTGATCTAGTGGTTGTTCTATACATACAACTCATTCTTCACATGGCATTGTATCTTTCATCTACATAAATCAATAGAAAGTGGATGAATGAATCATCTAGTTAGTAACCACAATAGATAGGTTAGTTTCAATGGACTCTTTAACTTGCTCATTAAGGAAGCAAGGGAAATTCTTATTTGATTGTGTATATGCCTCTAGTACTTGTAGTTAGTTCTCTCCTATGTTTGCGGAAAGGGATATCATAACGGAACACTCTATATAGCAATCTAACTAATCTAGTGATCTAGTTGTTGTTCTATATAAAGGGAAGACATAGAACTCATTCTTTTCACGGGATTGTATCTTTCATCTACCTAAAGTAATAGAAAGTGAATGAATGAATCAATAGACAAGTAATCTAGTTTGTAAGGGTAATGGAAAGGTTAGTTTCAGCTATAGTACTTGTAGTTAGTTCTCTTCTATGTTTGAGGAAAGGGATATCATAATGGAACACTCTAAATAGCAATCTAACTAATCTAGTAGTTGTTCTATACATACAACTCATTCTTTACATGGGATTGTAGCTTTCATCTACCTAAAGCCATAGAAAGTGAATGAATGAAACAATAGACAACTAATCTAGTTTGTAAGGGTAATGGAAAGGTTAGTTTCAGCTATAGTACTTGTAGTTAGTTCTCTCCTATGTTTGAGGAAAGGTATATCATAATGGAATACTCTAAATAGCAATCTAACTAATCTAGTGATATAGCAGTTGATCTAGTAGTTGTTCGATACATACAACTCATTCTTCACATGGCATACTATCTTTCATCTACATAAAGCAATAGAAAGTGGATGCATGAATCATCTAGTTAGTAAGCACAATAGATAGGTATTTCAATGGACTCTTTAACTTGCTCATTAAGGAAGCAAGGGAACTTCTTATTTGATTGTGTATATAACTCTAGTACTTGTAGTTAGTTCTCTCCTATGTTTACGGAAAGGGATATCATAACGGAACACTCTATATAGCAATCTAACTTATCTAGTGATCTAGTTCTTGTTCTATATAAAGGGAAGACATACAACTTATTCTTTACATGGGATTGTATCTTTCATCTACGTAATGCAATAGAAAGTGAATGAATGAATCAATAGACAACTAATCTAGTTTATAAGGGTAATGGAAAGGTTAGTTTCAGCTATAGTACTTGTAGTTAGTTCTCTCCTATGTTTGAGGAAAGGGATATCATAATGGAACACTCCAAATAGCAATCTAACTAATCTAGTGATCTAGTAGTTGTTCAATACATACAACCAATTTTTCACATGGAATTGTATCTTTCATCTACATAATGCAATAGAAAGAGGATAAATGAATCATCTAGTTAGTAAGCACAATAGATAGGTTAGTTTCAATGGACTCTTTAACTTGCTCACTAAGGAAGCAAGGGAACTTCTTATTTGATTGTGTATATAACTCTAGTACTTGTAGTTAGTTCTCTCCTATGTTTGCGGAAAGGGATATCATAACGGAACACTCTATATAGCAATATAACTAATCTAGTGATCTAGTTGTTGTTCTATATAAAGGGAAGACATACAACTCATTCTTTACATGTGATTGTATCTTTCATCTACCTAATGCAATAGAAAGTGAATGAATGAATCAATAGACAACTAATCTAGTTTGTAAGGCTAATGGAAAGGTTAGTTTCAGCTATAGTACTTGTAGTTAGTTCTCTTCTATGTTTGAGGAAAGGGATATCATAATGGAACACTCTAAATAGCAATCTAACTAATCTAGTGATCTAGTAGTTGTTCTATACATACAACTCATTCATTACATTGGATTGTATCTTTCGTCTCCCTAAAGCAATAGAAAGTGAATGAATGAATCAATAGACAAATAATCTAGTTTGTAAGGGTAATGGAAAGGTCAGTTTCAGCTATAGTACTTGTAGTTAGTTCGCTGCTATGTTTGAGGAAAGGGATATCATAATGGAACACTCCAAATAGCAATCTAACTAATCTAGTGATCTAGTAGTTGTTCAATACATACAACCAATTTTTCACATGGAATTGTATCTTTCATCTACATAATGCAATAGAAAGAGGATAAATGAATCATCTAGTTAGTAAGCACAATAGATAGGTTAGTTTCAATGGACTCTTTAACTTGCTCACTAAGGAAGCAAGGGAAATTCTTATTTGATTGTGCATATGCCTCTAGTACTTGTAGTTAGTTCTCTCCTATGTTTGCGGAAAGGGATATCATAACGGAACACTCTATATAGCAATCTAACTAATCTAGTGATCTAGTTGTTGTTCTATATAAAGGGAAGACATAGAACTCATTCTTTTCACGGGATTGTATCTTTCATCTACCTAAAGTAATAGAAAGTGAATGAATGAATCAATAGACAAGTAATCTAGTTTGTAAGGGTAATGGAAAGGTTAGTTTCAGCTATAGTACTTGTAGTTAGTTCTCTTCTATGTTTGAGGAAAGGGATATCATAATGGAACACTCTAAATAGCAATCTAACTAATCTAGTAGTTGTTCTATACATACAACTCATTCTTTACATGGGATTGTATCTTTCATCTACCTAAAGCCATAGAAAGTGAATGAATGAAACAATAGACAACTAATCTAGTTTGTAAGGGTAATGGAAAGGTTAGTTTCAGCTATAGTACTTGTAGTTAGTTCTCTCCTATGTTTGAGGAAAGGTATATCATAATGGAATACTCTAAATAGCAATCTAACTAATCTAGTGATATAGCAGTTGATCTAGTAGTTGTTCGATACATACAACTCATTCTTCACATGGCATTGTATCTTTCATCTACATAAAGCAATAGAAACTGGATGCATGAATCATCTAGTTAGTAAGCACAATAGATAGGTATTTCAATGGACTCTTTAACTTGCTCATTAAGGAAGCAAGGGAACTTCTTATTTGATTGTGTATATAACTCTAGTACTTGTAGTTAGTTCTCTCCTATGTTTACGGAAAGGGATATCATAACCGAACACTCTATATAGCAATCTAACTTATCTAGTGATCTAGTTCTTGTTCTATATAAAGGGAAGACATACAACTTATTCTTTACATGGGATTGTATCTTTCATCTACGTAATGCAATAGAAAGTGTATGAATGAATCAATAGACAACTAATCTAGTTTATAAGGGTAATGGAAAGGTTAGTTTCAGCTATAGTACTTGTAGTTAGTTCTCTCCTATGTTTGAGGAAAGGGATATCATAATGGAACACTCCAAATAGCAATCTAACTAATCTAGTGATCTAGTAGTTGTTCAATACATACAACCAATTTTTCACATGGAATTGTATCTTTCATCTACATAATGCAATAGAAAGAGGATAAATGAATCATCTAGTTAGTAAGCACAATAGATAGGTTAGTTTCAATGGACTCTTTAACTTGCTCACTAAGGAAGCAAGGGAAATTCTTATTTGATTGTGCATATGCCTCTAGTACTTGTAGTTAGTTCTCTCCTATGTTTGCGGAAAGGGATATCATAACGGAACACTCTATATAGCAATCTAACTAATCTAGTGATCTAGTTGTTGTTCTATATAAAGGGAAGACATAGAACTCATTCTTTTCACGGGATTGTATCTTTCATCTACCTAAAGTAATAGAAAGTGAATGAATGAATCAATAGACAAGTAATCTAGTTTGTAAGGGTAATGGAAAGGTTAGTTTCAGCTATAGTACTTGTAGTTAGTTCTCTTCTATGTTTGAGGAAAGGGATATCATAATGGAACACTCTAAATAGCAATCTAACTAATCTAGTAGTTGTTCTATACATACAACTCATTCTTTACATGGGATTGTATCTTTCATCTACCTAAAGCCATAGAAAGTGAATGAATGAAACAATAGACAACTAATCTAGTTTGTAAGGGTAATGGAAAGGTTAGTTTCAGCTATAGTACTTGTAGTTAGTTCTCTCCTATGTTTGAGGAAAGGTATATCATAATGGAATACTCTAAATAGCAATCTAACTAATCTAGTGATATAGCAGTTGATCTAGTAGTTGTTCGATACATACAACTCATTCTTCACATGGCATTGTATCTTTCATCTACATAAAGCAATAGAAACTGGATGCATGAATCATCTAGTTAGTAAGCACAATAGATAGGTATTTCAATGGACTCTTTAACTTGCTCATTAAGGAAGCAAGGGAACTTCTTATTTGATTGTGTATATAACTCTAGTACTTGTAGTTAGTTCTCTCCTATGTTTACGGAAAGGGATATCATAACGGAACACTCTATATAGCAATCTAACTTATCTAGTGATCTAGTTCTTGTTCTATATAAAGGGAAGACATACAACTTATTCTTTACATGGGATTGTATCTTTCATCTACGTAATGCAATAGAAAGTGTATGAATGAATCAATAGACAACTAATCTAGTTTATAAGGGTAATGGAAAGGTTAGTTTCAGCTATAGTACTTGTAGTTAGTTCTCTCCTATGTTTGAGGAAAGGGATATCATAATGGAACACTCCAAATAGCAATCTAACTAATCTAGTGATCTAGTAGTTGTTCAATACATACAACCAATTTTTCACATGGAATTGTATCTTTCATCTACATAATGCAATAGAAAGAGGATAAATGAATCATCTAGTTAGTAAGCACAATAGATAGGTTAGTTTCAATGGACTCTTTAACTTGCTCACTAAGGAAGCAAGGGAAATTCTTATTTGATTGTGCATATGCCTCTAGTACTTGTAGTTAGTTCTCTCCTATGTTTGCGGAAAGGGATATCATAACGGAACACTCTATATAGCAATCTAACTAATCTAGTGATCTAGTTGTTGTTCTATATAAAGGGAAGACATAGAACTCATTCTTTTCACGGGATTGTATCTTTCATCTACCTAAAGTAATAGAAAGTGAATGAATGAATCAATAGACAAGTAATCTAGTTTGTAAGGGTAATGGAAAGGTTAGTTTCAGCTATAGTACTTGTAGTTAGTTCTCTTCTATGTTTGAGGAAAGGGATATCATAATGGAACACTCTAAATAGCAATCTAACTAATCTAGTAGTTGTTCTATACATACAACTCATTCTTTACATGGGATTGTATCTTTCATCTACCTAAAGCCATAGAAAGTGAATGAATGAAACAATAGACAACTAATCTAGTTTGTAAGGGTAATGGAAAGGTTAGTTTCAGCTATAGTACTTGTAGTTAGTTCTCTCCTATGTTTGAGGAAAGGTATATCATAATGGAATACTCTAAATAGCAATCTAACTAATCTAGTGATATAGCAGTTGATCTAGTAGTTGTTCGATACATACAACTCATTCTTCACATGGCATTGTATCTTTCATCTACATATAGCAATTGAAAGTGGATGCATGAATCATCTAGTTAGTAAGCACAATAGATAGGTATTTCAATGGACTCTTTAACTTGCTCATTAAGGAATCAAGGGAACTTCTTATTTGATTGTGTATATAACTCTAGTACTTGTAGTTAGTTCTCTCCTATGTTTACGGAAAGGGATATCATAACGGAACACTCTATATAGCAATCTAACTTATCTAGTGATCTAGTTCTTGTTCTATATAAAGGGAAGACATACAACTTATTCTTTACATGGGATTGTATCTTTCATCTACGTAATGCAATAGAAAGTGAATGAATGAATCAATAGACAACTAATCTAGTTTATAAGGGTAATGGAAAGGTTAGTTTCAGCTATAGTACTTGTAGTTAGTTCTCTACTATGTTTGAGGAAAGGGATATCATAATGGAACACTCCAAATAGCAATCTAACTAATCTAGTGATCTAGTAGTTGTTCAATACATACAACCAATTTTTCACATGGAATTGTATCTTTCATCTACATAATGCAATAGAAAGAGGATAAATGAATCATCTAGTTAGTAAGCACAATAGATAGGTTAGTTTCAATGGACTCTTTAACTTGCTCACTAAGGAAGCAAGGGAACTTCTTATTTGATTGTGTATATAACTCTAGTACTTGTAGTTAGTTCTCTCCTATGTTTGCGGAAAGGGATATCATAACGGAACACTCTATATAGCAATATAACTAATCTAGTGATCTAGTTGTTGTTCTATATAAAGGGAAGACATACAACTCATTCTTTACATGGGATTGTCTCTTTCATCTACCTAATGCAATAGAAAGTAAATGAATGAATCAATAGACAACTAATCTAGTTTGTAAGGCTAATGGAAAGGTTAGTTTAGCTATATTACTTGTAGTTAGTTCTCTCCTATGTTTGAGGAAAGGGATATCATAATGGAACACTCCAAATAGCAATCTAACTAATCTAGTGATCTAGTAGTTGTTCAATACATACAACCAATTCTTCACATGGAATTGTATCTTTCATCTACATAAAGCAATAGAAAGAGGATAAATGAATCATCTAGTTAGTAAGCACAATAGATAGGTTAGTTTCAATGGACTCTTTAACTTGCTCACTAAGGAAGCAAGGGAACTTCTTATTTGATTGTGTATATAACTCTAGTACTTGTAGTTAGTTCTCTCCTATGTTTGCGGAAAGGGATATCATAACGGAACACTCTATATAGCAATATAACTAATCTAGTGATCTAGTTCTTGTTCTATATAAAGGGAAGATATACAACTTATTCTTTACATGGGATTGTATCTTTCATCTACGTAATGCAATAGAAAGTGAATGAATGAATCAATAGACAACTAATCTAGTTTATAAGGGTAATGGAAAGGTTTGTTTCAGCTATAGTACTTGTAGTTAGTTCTCTCCTATGTTTGAGGAAAGGGATATCATAATGGAACACTCCAAATAGCAATCTAACTAATCTAGTGATCTAGTAGTTGTTCAATACATACAACCAATTCTTCACATGGAATTGTATCTTTCATCTACATAAAGCAATAGAAAGAGGATAAATGAATCATCTAGTTAGTAAGCACAATAGATAGGTTAGTTTCAATGGACTCTTTAACTTGCTCACTAAGGAAGCAAGGGAACTTCTTATTTGATTGTGTATATAACTCTAGTACTTGTAGTTAGTTCTCTCCTATGTTTGCGGAAAGGGATATCATAACGGAACACTCTATATAGCAATATAACTAATCTAGTGATCTAGTTCTTGTTCTATATAAAGGGAAGATATACAACTTATTCTTTACATGGGATTGTATCTTTCATCTACGTAATGCAATAGAAAGTGAATGAATGAATCAATAGACAACTAATCTAGTTTATAAGGGTAATGGAAAGGTTAGTTTCAGCTATAGTACTTGTAGTTAGTTCTCTCCTATGTTTGATGAAATGGATATCATAATGGAACACTCCAAATAGCAATCTAACAAATCTAGTGATCTAGTAGTTGTTCAATACATACAACCAATTCTTCACATGGAATTGTATCTTTCATCTACATAAAGCAATAGAAAGAGGATAAATGAATCATCTAGTTAGTAAGCACAATAGATAGGTTAGTTTCAATGAACTCTTTAACTTGCTCACTAAGGAAGCAAGGGAACTTCTTATTTGATTGTGTAGATAACTCTAGTACTTGTAGTTAGTTCTCTCCTATGTTTGCGGAAAGGGATATCATAACGGAACACTCTATATAGCAATATAACTAATCTAGTGATCTAGTTCTTGTTCTATATAAAGGGAAGATATACAACTTATTCTTTACATGGGATTGTATCTTTCATCTACGTAATGCAATAGAAAGTGAATGAATGAATCAATAGACAACTAATCTAGTTTATAAGGGTAATGGAAAGGTTAGTTTCAGCTATAGTACTTGTAGTTAGTTCTCTCCTATGTTTGATGAAATGGATATCATAATGGAACACTCCAAATAGCAATCTAACAAATCTAGTGATCTAGTAGTTGTTCAATACATACAACCAATTCTTCACATGGAATTGTATCTTTCATCTACATAAAGCAATAGAAAGAGGATAAATGAATCATCTAGTTAGTAAGCACAATAGATAGGTTAGTTTCAATGAACTCTTTAACTTGCTCACTAAGGAAGCAAGGGAACTTCTTATTTCGATTGTGTAGATAACTCTAGTACTTGTAGTTAGTTCTCTCCTATGTTTGCGGAAAGGGATATCATAACGGAACACTCTATATAGCAATATAACTAATCTAGTGATCTAGTTGTTGTTCTATATAAAGGGAAGACATACAACTCATTCTTTACATGGGATTGTCTCTTTCATCTACCTAATGCAATAGAAAGTGAATGAATGAATCAATAGACAACTAATCTAGTTTGTAAGGCTAATGGAAAGGTTAGTTTCAGCTATAGTACTTGTAGTTAGTTCTCTCCTATGTTTGAGGAAAGGGATATCATAATGGAACACTCTAAATAGCAATCTAACTAATCTAGTGATCTAGTAGTTGTTCTATACATACAACTCATTCATTACATGGGATTGTATCTTTCATCTACCTAAAGCAATAGAAAGTGAATGAATGAATCCATAGACAACTAATCTAGTTTGTAAGGGTAATGGAAAGGTTAGTTTCAGCTATAGTACTTGTAGTTAGTTCTCTGCTATGTTTGAGGAAAGGGATATCATAATGGAACACTCTAAATAAGCTCATTACAATGACAAAACAGCCAAGTATATCACTAAGCTCAT
>JAHHQI010000452.1:0-14212 GCA_028274465.1 Plantago ovata | reverse complement strand
ATAGTGTCTCTGGTGTGTGAGAAACTCAATCGATTTGAGTCTCAGCAAGGTAAAACAGAGAAACACTGGAGATAGTGGAGCCTTGCATTGAATGCGTAGTGCCCACTAACTAAAACCGTCAGAGCACTCTCTCTCTTTGTTTTGTTAGCCGTTAGATTAATAACTCCTTTTAATCAATGGCCACGATTGAATTTCATGTCATGATTTATTGCGAGTTTATCTGTGCCAGCTTAACGTCACAAATTGATTTTACCGAGTTAATAAGGGATAGATTGCTTGCTGAAATAGACAAGAATCTTTTCAGCGAGTTTGAATTAACAATCTAGATACTTGCTGAAAGTTCCCCCTTACTTAGATATCTCATTTTTCTAAGTTTAAAAGATATTTCTGATTTCCCGTATCAGTAAATTCTTTGCACTTGAGACATCCTTTGGTAAATCTGAGAGATGAGCTTTGCTCTTTTTCTGAGTTCCCGTCTCAGAAAATTCCTTTGATACTTGAATACCTGTTTCAGTATCTTTTGATTGTCTGAGTACCCGTCTCAGCAATCCTTAAGTTCTTTCACTTACTGAGTGCCTGTCTCAGCAAGTGATCAAGTTTCCTAACAAATACCTGTTTTGAAGGAATTACTTGCTGAATGCCTGTTTCAGCAATCATGTTGTGACTTATCATTTCTTAGAAGAAATCAGTGACTTGGTCTTTTGGACAGAATACTTTGGCTTGCTGAATACCTGTTTCAGCATTCTGCCAAGTGTATCCTTTATTGAGGTAGTTCAATCAATCCAAGGTTATACCTTAGCATTGCGAACCTATTATCCGGTAGGGGCTTGGTAAAGATGTCAGCAAGCTGATCTTCAGTACCTACTTTCACAACCTCAATATCACCTTTTTCCACATGATCTCTAATGAAATGATGTCTAATATCAATGTGCTTGGTCCTAGAGTGAAACTTAGGATTTTGCGTAATTGCAATAGCACTTGTATTATCACAAAGATTGGTGTTTTCTTTGCAGAAATACCATAATCTCTTAATTGTTGCTGAATCCATAGGATTTGAGCTGTGCAACAACCAGCTGCAATGTATTCAGATTCAGTAGATGAATTGGCGACACACGTTTGCTTCTTGCTGAACCATGATATTAATCTAGTACCCAAAAACTGACAAGTTCCAGAGGTACTTTTTCTATCAAGAGTTGATCCACCATGATCAGCATCAGAATAGCCAACCAATTCAAGTCCAGAATCTTTTGGATACCATAATCCAACATTGACTGTACCTTTAACATATTTCAGTATTTTAATTGCCTTTTTGTAGTGTGATTCTCTTGGATCCGATTGGAATCTTGCACACACACAAACAGCATACTGAATGTCAGGTCTACTTGCTGTTAAATACAACAAGGAACCAATGAGCTTCCTATACTTGTGTTCTTCAACACTTTTGTCCTCTTTAGTATAGCCCAATTTGGTACCAACACTCATAGGGATCTTTTCAGTTTTTCATCCTCTTTGATCCTAAACTTTATGAGCATTTCTTTCGCATACTTTGCTTGATTTATGAATATTCCATCTTTGAGTTGCTTGACTTGCAACCCTAGGAAATAATTCAATTTTCCCATCATACTCATTTCAAACTTATTTGTCATGAGTTTGGCAAAATCATCACAAAGTTGCTTGTCCTTAGATCCAAAAATTATGTCATCCACATAAATTTGAACTAAGATTAATTTACCATCATGGCTCATGGTAAAAGAGTTTTGTCAACTTCACCTTTCTTGAAACCATTTTCCAGCAAGAACTTAGCTAAGGTATCATACCATGCTCTTGGTGCTTGCTTTAGACCATATACAGCTTTCAGAAGCTTATATACCATCTTGGTTTCTGAGGGAAGTTCAAAGCGAGGGGGTTGTTCTAGGTAGACTTCTTCAGCAAGTTCACCATTTAAGAATGCACTCTTAACATCCATTTGGTAAACAATGAAGTCATTGTGAGCAGCAAAGGCCAAGAAAAGCCTAATTGCATCCAATCTTGCAACTGGAGCGTAAGACTCATCATAGTCCAATCCTTCAGTCTGGCAGTAACCTTGAGCAACTAAGCGTGCTTTGTTTCTTGTTACTTCACCAGACTCGCTCAGCTTGTTTCTGAACACCCACTTTGTACCAATAGCTTTCTTATTTCAGTAAGTGGCACAAGTTCCAGACTTTGTTTCTTTCAAATTGATCCAATTCTTCTTGCATTGTCTTTATCCATTCAGAATGCTTCAAAGCTTCTTCTATGGTTTTAGGTTCAATTTCTGAAACAAAGCAAGAGAATAAAGCTTCTACTTCTACGACAGTTGCTTCTTCAGCAAGTCCTTGAGTAGCTTTGGATCTAGTCACTTGGCGTTTATTAATATCGCCAATCATATCCGTAGAGGGATGATCTCTAATCCATTTATTAACAGGTTTCCTGTTTGTTGGATCAGGATACGTTTGCTCATCAGCATGTGACTCTTCAGTATGTACTTGTTCAGTACTACTGGGAATTTGTGTCTCTGCTGAGATTTGATCCTCAGCAACTGTTTGTTCAGCATTGCTGGGTTGAGGTACTTCATCAGCAGGCACTGGAGATTGCGTAATTTCAGCAACTTCCGGAGCAACCGCATCTTTTGCTGGAAATTCTTTGTCGTGAACTATATTTATCTTGTCATGACTCGGGGGAGGATAATCATTGTCAGAATCATCATTTAGTTCAGTTGACTTGATTTGCCTAGCATCAGATTCAGTTCTTTGCTCATGTATGATTAGCTTTTTCATACATTCTGATATTTCTTCTTCAGCAGGCACACCTTGTGTCTTTTCGTAGAATACAACATGCACAGATTCTTCAATCTTTTGTGCCTTTTTGTTGTAAACTCTGTAAGCTTTACTATGCAAGGAGTAGCCAAGAAATATCGCTTCGTCTGCCTTTGGTTGAAATGTTCTTAGGTATTCTCTACCATTGTTAAGAACGAAACACTTGCAACCAAGTACTCTTAGATGAGTGATGTTAGGAGGTCTTCCAACAAACAATTCATAAGGAGTTTTGTTGTATTCCTTAGTAATCAAACATCTATTCTGAGTATAGCAGGCGGTATTAATCGCTTCAACCCAGTAAGCCTCACTTATCTCAGTGTCAGCAAGCATTGTTCTTGCGGCTTCTTTCAGGGTACGATTCTTCCGTTCAGCAACACCATTTTGCTGTGGTGTCCTTACTAAGGATAACTGATGTTGAATACCTTTGGAGGTACAATATTCAGTTATGTACTGGTTTACAAACTCAGTACCATGGTCTGTCCTTATGACTCTTACCTTGTCATTTTTCATGACTTCAAGCTTATTCAGCAAGTTAGGTATTTCAGTCTTGGTTTCAAATTTGTGCTTGATGAATACTACCCAAGTGAATCTTGAATAGTCATCTACCACGACTAGACCATACTTCTTACCAGCATAGCTTGTTGAAGAAGATTCAAACAAGTCCATGTGTAAGAGTTGTAAAGGTTTTGTAGTTGACGGTACTGCCTTGTTCTTGAAAGAAGATTTGGTTTGCTTTCCTTGCTGACATGCATTGCAAACACCATCCTTCTTAAAAGTAACCCTAGGTAATCCAACTACAAGTGCCTTTTTAGACAGCTTATTCAGCGTCTTGAAGTCTAGATGACTTGTTCGTTTATGCCATAACCATGCTTTTTCAGCAAGGCAATCATGATCTGAGACAAGGCATTTTTCAACGTTTGCTGAAGACCAATCAACGGTGTACAAGCCTCCTGATCTTCTTGCAATCATTATAACCTTTTTAGTCTCAAAATCTACAAGTTTACATTCATCACTTTTAATTTCGATGAAGTATCCTTTGTCAGCAAATTGACTCATGCTGAAAAGGTTAAACTTAAGATTTTTGACATAAAGAACTCTAGAAATGGTTATGCATCCCAACTTCACATCACCATAGCCTTTTGTAGATCCGGAGCCTCCACCAGCAAACCTTATTGTTGGACCTTTAGACCACCGTCTATAGTTTATAAGGTTATTCTTGTTGCCCGTCATGTGCTTTCCACAACCACTATCAAAGTGCCAGATTGCATCGTTTGTCTCCGTGGCTGCAGTCTGCACAATCAAGAGCAAACAAGTTAATTATCCAATGATGGATGTCCATTAACATGTTCAAGAATGCGTCCAGTGGAAACCCAAGTCTGAAGTTTTTCAACTTTGACTTGTTTTCTACTTGCTGAGGAACTAGGAGGTTTTGAGCTGAAAGACTTTTGACTTGTGCTGGTCAAATCCACTTTCTGATGTGGTGTCTTGCTCTGTTGACCTTTTTGCTGAACATACTTTTCAGTAAGTTCTTTTCTAGCAAGGTTCCTTCTAGTCCTAGCATTGGGAGTCTTTTCAGAACTCTTAGGCTTGGTTTTCTTCATCTCTTTGAAGTATCTTTGCTGACTTTGCTTATACTCATGAAAGAGTTGACTTTGCTTGGTTTTGAAACCGAGTCCACTCTTTGGAGAATGTTGAGCTTTAGCTTCAGCAACCTTACTTGATTCAGGTTTGTCAGCAAGAACTTCTGATTACTTTTTGGTAATCTTGCCTTTAGACTTAACAACTTGCTTTTCAGCAACTTGTTTGGCGGAATGCTTCACGACATTCTTTTTCTTTCCAGTTTGCTTCTCAGCAACCTGTTTTCCTTTTAAAGTCTTGTTACTTTGAGTAGCAACAGCGGGCTTTATGGTCATAGGTACTTGATTGCATGTTTCAGCAACCTTAGTTTGACCAAACTGATAGATCACTGGTGGACTACTATCAGTAGCACGTACAAAGGAGATAGGTGATTTATCTTTTCTCAAGATTTCTACGTTATCACCTTCAGACGTTGCTCCTAAACCTTCTTTCTGAGATGGATCTCTCAAATAAGAGTTTAGTTCAGTCAGCGTATTACTTGCTTCCACATAGGATTTGAAATTGATTTTCATCTTTTTCATTTCTTGGATTTCAGCAAGTAACTTTAGAATTGAGGACTGATACTCTTCTAATTCTAATGCCATTTGAGAATTTTTCTCAGCAGCCTCAGCAATCAACTTCTTAAGACGCCTTATTTCAGCATCCTTTTCTTCTATTTCTTCTTTCAGCAAAACATACTTTTCAGTAGTTTGCTTGGTCAAAGTTTCAGCAAGTTGAAGTTTTTCTTGCTGTTTGCTGAGAGTTTTCTCAAATCTTTCGATTTCTCCTTGAATCTTGTCAAGGTCAATCTCGTCTTCACTTTATGAATCTGAGTCAGAGGTAGAATTATTTACCTGACCGGCCATGAGGCAGAATTCGTAGTTCGACACATCTGGATAAGCTTCTATAGCTATTCCACACACTTCTTTGCCAATCTCCACGTCTAGAGTGGCTTCTTCATCGTCGGTGTCTGAACTTTCATCCTCACTGTCTTCGGAGCTTGTCTCAATGCACAATGCATCAATTTTTGCTTGAAGCTTCTTCTTTTCTTCAGCAATGAAAGCTCTTTTGAACTTCTTCTTTTCAGCAGATTTGCCTTTCAGCGAAGGACAATTAGCTTTGAAGTGTCCGGGCTTTTTGCAGTAAAAATATAGATCATTTCCAACTGCTGGTTCTTCTGATGATGTAGCTTGCTGAGCTTGCTTGTTCAGCGAGCTAGTATCATTCTTGTACTTATGGTAGTTATTACCAAGATGCTTTTTCAGCTTCTCTTTTGCTTTTCGCCTTTCAAGATCCTTACTGATGAATTTCTTCATGTTTTTAACAATTAAAGCATTTTCATCAGCAGGCTCTTTATCATTCTTCTTTTCAGAAGATGACGGCTTTGCAGCAAGAGCAATGTTTTGCGATTTTTCAGCAAACACATTTTCTCTTTGCTTTATCTCATAATTGACAGTAGCAAGATGAGAGAACAACTCAGTTGGTGTAATGTCAGGCATTCCTTGATTATAATAGAAATTCTGAGTATGGATCCATTCTTGATTCACACTTCTGATGATAGTTTTCACTTTCTCAGAATCTGAATAAAGATTTCCAACACCCAGCGCTGCCATTTCACTAACAAGAATTGTGAATCTGAAGTCCAAGTCTTCCAGTGACTCGTTAGCACCTTGCTTAAAGCTTTGAAACTTCAGCTTAAGTACTTCAAGTTTGTTTTCCTTGGTCTTGTCAGATCCAGCACAAAGATCTTGAACCATTTTCCAAGCCTCCTTAGCAGTCTTAGTACCCCACAGTTTGCACTGTATGGTATCCGGAGTTGATCTGATGATGATATTTCTTGCTTGGCCATCAAGACGGAATCTCTTAGCTTCGTCAGAAGTCCATTCCTCTCTTGGTTTTGGCACAACAGTATCTGAAGGTTCGCCAAGGATGGTTTCGTTCCCAGCTTCAGTGGTCTTGTGAGGGAAACTCCTTTCAATCTTAGTGATCTTGATAGGTCCATCATTAATGACGGTTACCATCTCATTACTAATGGCCTCAAGATGTAACATCATGTTGTTTCGCCATTTCTCGTAATTTTCCAGCTTCAGCAAGGGAGCATCTCCTAAAGACATCCTGTCAGCAAAGCACTACCAAACTGATCAAGTGAAAGTGATTTACGGAAAGCACTTAAGGGGATCTAGGTTCAGTGCAGAAGGCTAAAGAACCTCCTGCTCTGATACCACTTGTTGGTCCCTTTAAACAACAAGAAAAGACTAGAGGGGGGGGGGGTAAATAGTCTTTTCAAACTTTTGTCGTTTAAAAACTTTCTCAGCAAGTACTTATTACTTTTCAGTAATGAGGTTGCTGATACTTAACTTTCTCAGCAAGCGTAAGTTACTTTCCAGTAACTTGGTTTGCTGATACTTAAAATCAGAGAGCGGAAGTCTTTGAAACAACAAGTGCTTTTTCAGCAAGTAAAGAGTTTCAGCAAGTGAAGTGAGTGACTGTGTACAAACAGATATAATTTGCTGAAAGCTAAATGCAGTAAGTAAATCACACAAACGCTTTTATAGTGGTATCTGAGAGTGGCGTAATCTCTCAACTAATCCACTTTGTCCTTTCTAGGACTGAATCCACTAAGATATGATTGAGGTTCCTTACAATCTTCTATCTAAAGCGATTCAACAGAAACCAAAGCACACTTGCTTTGTCTCCAACCTAAACTAGAGAACTTCAACCTTGTTCTCCACCAAACATGGTACTTTTAATCAGCAAAACTTTGCTCGATTAAGTTCCCCCTGAATATCACGCCTGAAAGGGTGTATTTTCAGTTAGAGAGTTTTGGGGTGAGATAACTTAATTATAACATATTCAGTTACAACAAGTAATCTAAGAAACACAACTTAGAATACTTTGCAGTAAACAAGTTTGATTGCATCTGGTGTCACGATTTGTTCTTGTTCGAAAGAAAGAACACTTAACTAATTTCTTAGCCGAGTTTGTTCTACTTCTTCACAAGTAGCTTTTTCAAGCTTTAAGTCTTGGAACAGATCAATGGCAGTAAGAGTGTTTGAAGGTTTGTGAGTTTTTAAGCACAAGTGAGAGTTTGATCACGTTGTTGACACACTTCAACTCTTTGCCGAATGACCTCTATTTATAGTGTAAGTAAGGAGCCGTTTGAATTTCAAATCCTAAGGCTTTTGTTCCTTGTTGAAGGGTAATTCGTGTTTCTTTCTAAGTTCGCAATGAGTCGCTAATCTAAGTCATTCTAGTTCTTCTTCTTGTGGTGTTCCTCCAAGATAGGAAATGAGCCTTCTTGTAGCTTCCTCGTACCTGAAATAGACTAGAGGGGGGGGTTAGTGTCTCTTGCCCGGTCTGTAAGGTATCAGACCGGAGAGGCGACTTTACGAGTAGGGAGTTGTGAGGCTTCCCTAGTATGAGTAGTGAAAGTGGTGCTCGGGTGGTGTCATTAATGCTTACTGTTGAGGAGTAAATGAGGCCTTTATATACTTGTGACCCTTCAACTTCCGGTCGCGTAGGATCACGCCACGTGTACGGCTAGGATCGAGGCCTTCCTCGGCCCAGGCCCATTAAGGAGGTCCATGGGCCTTGGCCCAAGGGAGCAACCATGGCTGGTCGCTCAGGGGTCCTCGTGCCTTCCTTGTGCGTGGATGATGCGAGTAGTGTCCTGCTCAGTTTCTGTCAAGGAGCGTTACCTTGTCGTAAGGTCTCCTCGAGCCCGAGAGATGCTCCTCGAGCCCACTGGCAGCTTTGTCCTTGTGAGGAGCTTATTTTGAGGGTTGTCCTCCCAGTGATGGTCGGACCTTATGTTGGTCGATCCACACCTTAGTGACATACTTGGGTGTGGTCGTGCCCTTTGAGGGACGACCTATGATGCTTTGTCGCGCTCTTAGACCGCTCCCGTTCGTACATGCGGACTGGACATATTTCAACACTAACATATGTCCCCCTAGTTTCCAAGTATCTTTGTAGAAGATAGTTGAGGAACTATGTTTGAAGTAGAGGTCGAGCAGAGCCTCGACTAGTAGTGGGCGAAAAAAGATTTCCGTATTCGCACCTTGGTATCTTTCCCTCCTCCTATCTCTCCCTCCCCCCCCCCTTTTTATAGGGTGCGAGCAGACGTTGCTCGGACCGTATGAAAAGAGGTATTTTTGCTGGGAAAAGATCGGATCCGGGTAAGTATTCCTTGGTGGAATGGAATGACTTCCTGCCGCTTTTTGCTTGCAAAGTATCTCGTGGAGAGATACTTGTGTAAAAGGAATGGAATGACTTCCTGCCGCTTTTTGCTTGCAAAGTATCTCGCGGAGAGATACTTGTGTAAAAGGAATCTCGAGGAGAGTAGCTTCGTGAGCGGCTCCTCGATCCCCTGACACGTGTCCGTCAAGTTTTCGCTTTTCTGACATTTTTCACAATGTTGTCCCGAGGAGGACAGATCATGGTCGTCGATCTGTCTCTGCGTGTCTCGAGTAGCCCGGTGCTCGCGCCGCGAATTGATTGCTGTGGTTAGGTAATTCGCTTCGACCTTGGGAACTGTGCCCGCTCCGGAGCGGGAGCGTGGAGGGCATAACCGGTAATTCGCCAGGCGGCCGTGATCTGGACCGTTGATCTTGGGTACGTGGTCGGTCCAGATGGCGCGAGGGCATGCGTCGTTTCGTATCCCCGAGATACCCTTCTATAAATAGGTCAACACTTGGTCATTCCACACTTTTCGCAATCCGAATATTCAGAGCTAAAAAGAGAGAGCGAGGAGAATTTGAGAGATCGACGAGTGACGTGGTCGAGACTATTTGTGAGCGAGGAGCATTTCCGGCGTCCCGAACCCCATTTTCAGGCGAACTTTCGGCATTTCCGGCTTCCTTTCCGGCTTCCAATCTTTACCAACTTATCAACAAGTAAGTTTCCGGTTCTTTGCCTTTAATTTCTTGCTTTAATCTTCTCCATTTCGCTTGAATTTGCTGCTCTTTTGCTTTTCGTTGTTGCTCTTTGCATCTCGGCTTTTCCTTTTCTGATTTTTGCCTTCCCGGAATGTTGTCTTCTGAGTAATTGCCGTTGGACGGCGGCCTTTGAACGGCATTGGACTTAATTAAACTGTAAATGGACCTTTAACCGGACTTTAACGGATCGAATTGAACCAATTTGAGTTGCATGGCCGTAGGAGTAGTTCCCTGTTCTTTGCTGTATACCCCTTGTCGCTTCCTCCTTAGAATAAGGCTATAGTTGTAGCTGTAGGTTTACTCTGTTTCCCCGAGCGGTTGGTCGCTCTGTTACTCTCCAATTTTTTGTATGCGCATGCTCGCTCCGTTTTGCTTTATATACATGTGGACATGCTGCTCGACTTTTTAGTTATTCTTTGAGCGGTTGGTCGCTCCCTGTATGCTCCTCGCTCTACTTTTGTTTTTCTGTAGAGTAACTTCTTGATTTACTTGCTCTTTCCTTTTTGAGATTTTTCTCCGTTCGGGAGGTCGAACTTTAATGAACATACCTAAAAGGACCTCTCGGACTATCACAAACCATCCTAACTTCTTCTTTGCCCACCTTTAGGATGTCCGAGAGGAGCGACGACAGCCAGAACCTATCGGCCGCTGGTGAGTATGGGAGCGACCATACTACGTCGCCTGATACGTCAGACGTATCGGCGACTTTCCTCGATGATACTATGGAACAGGCTGCCGAGGAGCCTCAGCTCGAGCAAGGTGGCGAGCAGGCTGTCGAGGAAGGGGACGAAGAGACCGAAAGCGAGGAGGATCTCTATCAGCTCGTCACCCGAAAGAGGCGTCGTAGCGAGGATGAAGATTTTATTGATGACCGGACGGAGGCTGAGGGTGGTCCCCGCAACCCTGGTGTGTCTGCGGAGTTGATTACTCGCGCTGCCCAAGTCCATGGGCGTAACTATGGGGCAGTTAATATGGTCCCTCCTGCCGACATCCGGATCGAGGAGATGGATGACACGGAGAGGCCGGAATTGGCCTTGGCGCTTTATGAGGAGGGTGAACATTCGGCCCAGCGCGGGAAGGCGCCAATTCCCGTCCAGATCATCGATAGCGATGAGACGGAAGATGAGAGCGAGGAGGACGACGAAGCGACCTCTCCTCGGACTAGTCCCCCTTCAAAGAGGGTTAGATTCCCTCCACAAACCACTAGGAGGGCTGTGATTACCGACGAGGAGGAGGATGAAGTTCCCCTGATGATCGGAGACACCCACAGGAGTGAAGCTGGTCCGAGCACTAGATCTCCTTCCTTCTCGGAGGGGCAAAGGCGTGCTATTAGAGATGCGAAGAGGTTCGCACGCGAGGAGGAGACTAGCTACCACTCTATCGATCCGACCACGATAGATTTTACTTTTCCGAGTGGGACCCGAGCAGCCAACCCACTCGAGGACCAGGAGGGTGAAATGCGTCGAGCCCAGATGGCTGCTGACAAGAAAAAAGCGGAGAGGAGAGCGAGCAAGCGTTCTCGCTCTGGCAAGTCCAAAAAGGCGAAGGTTGTCAAGGAACCAGAGCCTAAAACAACCAAGGCCGCTGAGAAGAAATTTACAAAGAGTGCCCGCACGGTTGACCTCCCCGATCGTCAGGGCGAGAAGAACGAGGATGGCATAATCCCGACCACCTCTTCTACTGTCAAAGTCGAGGAGGTTCCCACACTTAGGTGGAAGTATTCTCTCCCTGAGAATAAGTTTGACATCCTCGTGCCCAAGGAGGATCAAACTTTTTACAACGCTCCCCCTGGGTACATGGCAGTTCATTGCCTAAGCTTGGATCGAGGATGGATACTTCCATTCTGTGATGCTTTCCGCGACATCTTCAACACGTTGGGGATCGCTCCTTGGCAACTGGTGCCAAGTGCCTTTGGAACCCTGGTATGCTTTGGAGTCTTTTGCATGAAGAAGGGGATCGAGCTGAATTTCCATAACTTCAACCAGTTGTTCCGAGTCTCGATGAGCTTCGGGAACAAGTACTTCTAGCTCGGCCCGGGTTGGGTTTCATCATGGACGCTCCTAGCTCCTCGGGCTACAAGTGGTTTCACAGGTACTTCTACATCAGGAAGAGGAGGTTGCCTAACATGACCGAGGAGGAGCTGGAATGGGGAGTGCCCAAACTCATGTTCAGAGGGAAAATAGCGGACAAGCATCCGTTGCCCGAGGAGTCCGATACGTGGGTCATGGAGCTCGAGGAGCAAAATCGGGGACCCCATCCCGAGAAGTACTTCTACTGGGGGTTGGTCCTTCAGCCACTTCCCTTTTTGGCGGGCCTTTCGCCTTATGCTTACACAGGGTATATCGGGAACCGATATACTAAAAAGTCCTCTTCGGTAATTAGTCTTCGTATTTTTTTCTTCGCTTTGCTCTTGTATGTTTGTGATATGTCCTCGCTTTCTTACTTTCCTCGTCGATTCTTATTGCTCCTCGATCATACTGACTTGTGTTTATTCTCTTGCAGCTTATTGGTTCCAGTGGATCATGTCGAAGACTTTGGCCGCCAAGGAGGAACAGAGGAGAAAGCAGAGGTTGGCCAACAAGCAGACAAAGATCCTCGGTTCTTTGAACTTGACCCCTCCTCGGAATGCCGCGCATCATCGTGATGCTTTAGTGCAGGAGGGGCTCGACACCCGAGAGAACCCTGTGGAGGCCATTAAGAGGGCCGAGGAGGAGGCCGCTGCGAAGAGGGCCAAGGAGGCTAAGGAGGCCGAGGAGGAGGCCTTAAATACGATTGAGGCGGAGAAGAGGCCTGAGAGGCCTGCGGCGAAGAAGGGAGCGAGGAAGCTCAACCTCGATGGAAACAACGAGCCTGCCCGCAAGAAGGGTAAGGTAGCCGCTTCTGGAGATGAAGTGAAGCGGCTCATTTAGATGAGCGACCTCGACCGGGCGCACGAGCTGAGTATGTGCTCGCTCCAGGTACTTTTCTTCATTCTTTGTGTTGTAAAATTTCTCTAAGTATAAATTTTATTCTCCTCGCTAACTGTGACTTCTTTTTGCAGCTCGAGAACTTGAAGGAGGCCTATGGCCAAGTTGCTGCGGATCGGGCCGACATAGGGGTCGTGATCGAGGACCTTGAGAAGAAGCTTGCTGCTTCGGAGTCTAAAGCCAAGGTCTCGGAGGCTGAAGCTGGGAAGCTCAAAATCAAGGTGGACGAGCTCGAGAAGGAGCTGTCCCGAGAGAAGTCGAGGAGCAAGAGCTTCAAGGGTGCTTATGCTACTTTATCCATTTGCATGGAAAAGTTCAAGGCAAGCGTCCTGTCCTTTCTAAAAGGGAGCCGAGTCGCTGCTGCTCGCGACTTCATGTCTTCGGTCACCTACAAGTTGGCCCAGAGAGATGTACAAGTGGCATCGCGCGAGGAGGGCTTCTTCTCGTGTGTTGGCCAACTAAAGAGGGTCAACTTGCTTCCGGCTAACTTCGATCCTGATGGCCGCGAGGACTTGCATCCCGGGCGGCGCGAGGACCTCACTCCTTACCCCGATGAGGAGATTACCGAGGAGATGCACGAGGCGTGCGAGTTTGGCGAGCTGGTGACCGACCCTGAAGTTCCTTATCCCAGCAAGCCAGCTTATCTCCCTGCCTGGGTGCCCGAGTGTTTGAGGAGCGGGATAATCTACCCGTTCGAGAAGGCAGCTCTCCGGAACGCTGCCTGGGTGAAGTTAAGCGATCCGGTTCTCGGGAGGGCAGCCGACTTCGTCGAGCCAGAGCTGACCATGTACCAGAAGGCTATCGAAGAGGCTCAGGCTCTGGAGCGGGACAACATTGAGGGCCCTGAAACGAGCACGGTTTGAGGAGGAGCTACAAGCGCGACCACCCCGGTCACTGAATTTACCGACAATCGTACTCGTTAAGATCGGGGAGCCAGTTGCTTGAAGACCGAGTATGCTCGGGCATGTTGTAATTTTTCCCTTTCTGTACTTGGTTTTATTTTCGAACAATTTTCATTTGGCCCTTTGAGGCACTCCTCGAAACACATATGTTTGTAACATAATTTTCTCTGTTGTTGTTTCTTCGCTACTCTTTTCTTTCAATAAAATGCACTGCTCTTCGCTTTCTTATTTATACTTGTGTTCTTACTAATTCCAATTTTTGTTATGACGTATAACTTGGATAGAGTAGTTAAACACGTATAATTTAGAATCGAGAACCAATGTTCTTCGCTGCGAGCTATTCGATCTATCAACGTAGATGCTTCTCGATCGTTTTGATCACTTGAGAAAGAATTCTAAGTGTCGAGTTAGAAAGACTGGAAGTCGCTCTCCTCGATCACTTCCGTCTCCTCGCTTTTTCTTCTTTGGGGTTTCCTGATCGATTCTCTCATAGAGTTTAGAGAGCGGGAGGGTTCCCGCTAATCATGGAAATCGACTAGCTTTTATGTAGGTCATGTAAGCTCTCGATCGAGTAGTCCTTATTTTTTCTTTGCTATAGTCTATATACTTGAACATTTTCTTGTGAAAGATAGACATTGTATTGATTGGTTCGGAAAATGCAATTACAATGGGGGCTCCTCGGCCAGCTTGCTTAGAACAAACTTCTTAACAAAAGGAAGAGGTACCTCCCACTTGAATCCGTGAGGGATCCTCCCGCGTCACTGGAACTCCACATAAGTTTTCAAAAAGCTTTTTCTCTTTACAACTTCAAGCGTAGAATCTCTGGAGGTTAGAAGTATTCCATGGATTTTTTCAATACCCTTCCCTCCATGTCGTGAAGACGATAACTTCCGTGGACCTTGCTTCAATTATCTTTAGAGGCCTTCCCATTGGGTTGCATCTTCCACTTTGCCCAA
>JAHHQI010000451.1:0-14216 GCA_028274465.1 Plantago ovata | reverse complement strand
TATCAAATAGTGTATATGTCTTAGAGATAGTCCTTACTAAGGGCATAGTGCCATTATAGATGGCATATATGTACTATTACACAGGTCAACATAATATAATATATGTTTGTTGCTTTAACTATTGAGTATCGCTTTCATATTTATATTACACCAGGCATGCAGCATGTCATATCTCTAATACTGTCTGTATTGATATTAAACATGTCCTGTCGGATAGATGACCGATCACACAAATAGTGGGAGCTATGTGAGTTATCATCTATCCCAAACTCTCCCTAATCGAGGTTCATCTCGGATGTAGGAGTCTGAATGAACCAGACGAGACTAGTATGCGTGGAGGTTATACTTGTTGGAGCAAGTGTGAGCCGATCCCACGGCCACGGAACGGATTGTTGGACAATCAAGAAACGTTCCCATAACTGCGCATAGTTGTTCGAAGAAGGATTATCGAACAATGGAAGTACCCACCGGACACTCCCATCGATGTATACTCTACACCGAAGTGTCTTTGGGAACCGGTAAGTTGTCGAAGTGATGCCAGTCGTCCTTTGAACTTACAAGACTTTATCATCACATTTGTTGCCCCATATCCTTGGTGGACCCGTCGATGTCAGCTCTGAATAAGCAGTTCACCTAAGACTCGATCCAGGATTATGGTTATATACAAATGGGGATGATAAGTGATTCTGTGAAGGATTCATCTCTCAAGTGTAGCACAGGAGAGTACTGCTCATAGTCTGCATAGTTGTGTTGGTAAAGTCACTGGCCGGTGCAAACGATATATTATGATGGTCATAAGTATATCTTAACCAAGCAACTCCCTGAGACGCCCGTGGATGTATTATTAGGATAGACACTTCATCGATCCTAGATACATTCGAGCAAGTGAGATGAAGGGACGTTACCATCGCCGCGTTGAGCGCAACAGACTTCGCAACGAAAGGGTTAGCTTTGAGAAACCTCTCAAACGTCCTCATGTATTAATATTGCAAATGGAACCGTCTAGGAATTCCATGTTGCCTAGTCTAGGACTTGCTTAATACGATGAGGCCCTATGGGTGACACTATGTGGTGATTCAGCCTATCAGAATATCCTTGAAGATGGAATCGCAACTAATTTGAAATTAATTGTGATTGATGGATTATAATTGATTTGGAATTAATTATAATATTTGGTGGCTCAATTAATTATTTGGAATTATTAATTGAATTGGCTAATTAATTGTATTTTATGTAAATACAATTAAAGATTATATTTTGGAAATATAAAAGAGGTTTGATTTGAAAGGATATGTTAATTTATAATTAACATATGCACATGGCAAAATCTGGTTGGAGTTTGAATTGCCTTAGAACTATAAGCGGGTCCCAAAATTGGGACCCACCTACTGGCCTTGGGAGAGCGCGCGCGCGCATAGATGAGTAGGGGAAGGAGTTCGACTCCTTCCTCTATTAGAAGTCCAAGGGATAAGTTAGATTTTTCTTATTGAGTTTTAATTTGATTGGGAATAAATCTAGACTTGATATTGGTTTACTAGTGCGATAAGAATTAGATTCTTATTCCTTTACGAAGTCTAATTGCTTATGCTTTAGGCTTCTATTGACTACTATATATAGTAGACTATTAGAGAGCTTTTTACAAACACACAGTTGAATAGACTTTCATAGTCATTCTATCCAGTTTTCTTAGAGAAAATAAAAAACTCTCCCCTCCTCTATAGCCACCCGCGCACGCCACCTCACCGGAGGAATTGTCGCCCCGTCTTCTTGGTCACACAAAGAATATCCTAGCATTCTTCCGATAGGCTGTTCATCCGTGGATACCAAGGTTGAGGTTCTAGGAGGTGGAAACTAACTCTTATTGTCTTGCAGATAATCAGAGTATTGCAGATATCTTCGACTTCGGCGAAGGAGAAGATACACCGGATTATTACGAAGAGTTGGAAGCTGCTTTGGAAGTAAGGTTAGTCTTCTAATTGACGTGTTTATATATATACGGCATATACATAATCAATTAACCTGTATGTTAAGAAAATTTTTGAAATTCCGCTGCGTACCCTATGGGTAACTCTTGACCATATTTTCTTATAGTGGTATCGGAGCGAGGTTAATTGATTACGTATATACGTATATATATTGTATGATTTTGTAGATATGTGGATGCAATTGCTTCTATGATTAATTAGATTTTCAAAAGTTTTGTTTTTATATAAATTTAGAATCTATATTTTAAAAAAAAAAAAAATTAAAATATATATATTTGACCGGACAGCCTGCGCGAGGCAGGCGGCGGCCGACCGCCTGCGCCTGCGGCACTGCAGGCGCATAGCGCCCGTGTGCCGCGGGCACCCGGTTACCTGCGGGACGCAGGTACCCGAGGCCTGCGGACGCAGGCGCTCGCGCTCCTGGGGCGCCGGGCGCCCGGGGCCGCTGGCACCTAGTCCCGTCCCATATTTTAATAAATATATATATTTTTCGGGTTGGACCCAAAATCGAATTTTGAAAATTTTGAGGATTGAATTTTATATTTGGAATATAAATTTTATTTAATTGTAATTGTTTTTAACTAGAGGGGTTAAATTTAATTAGTATAAAGTTAAACGGCTTATTTGTAATTTATTAATTTATTGTTTATTGCAAATTAGTCCTTTTACTTTTGAATTTTAGATTTAACACCTCCAAGGTTTCAAAAATTACAATTAAGTCCTTCGGGTTTTCGAAAATTGCTACTTGGTCAATAGAATTTTCGATTTTTCAATCTAGTCCAAATTTTCAATTATTTCATAGAGATTATAAGTATGGGATTATAATTTTCATAATGAAATTATGAAGTCATTTGGCATCCACATAGGCTACTACTTGTTTGTTTGCTCAATATGCTATTGTTTGACAATGCATGTTTAAATACCAAGTATTTTACTTTCCGTTTGACCTCTATGCATGCGAGGGTAGGCGGCGCCTTCTTATATGTCGGACCGCATATTTATGTATGGGTAGGCAGCACCCATTATGTGCTTGACCGCGTTTAGAACTAGAATGGATAGGCGACATCCATTACGTGTAGACCGTTCATGCATGATGGGTAGGCGGCGCCCTTATTTGTTTGTAGATGACTGATAACAACCCTCAAGCTACAAGCCCCAACCAATATAAGTACAGAAATATATATATGTATGTATTTCTGAGATGCTTTCCATAGGGTGCTTTAATTCTGAACTTTCATTGCGTTTTCTTGTATTGGCGACCTCGTCTTACAGACTCGCAGTGATCGTCAGATTAGAGTAAGCCTATGGTTATGACTTACTGCATATTGTATCTAGCGACCTCGATAGGTACAATATGTAGGGCATCAGGTTAAATTAGATTTAACAACCAAGAGTTGCGTGACGCAATTGGATAGTCCTACCGGTCATATTATGCTATGCGACCAGCCCCCATTGGAGTATAGCAGAGTATGGATTTGGATCCTGGCCACTACGGTAACTTGTTGGACATTACTCGTATGTTTGTTGTGGGGGCAAGCATATGTGAAAATAGTGGGAGCTAAACAGCTAAAGGACCTTGTTGTTTAGTTATGTTGATTGTGTATTTAGAAATAATATTTCAATAGTTGATTTATTATTTTCGTTCTATATTATTTCTCCTTAGGATATTAGAAATGGCGAGTATCTCGCTCCGTGCTGTCTTAGAGAAGCAAATTTTGACCGGACCAAACTTCCTAGATTGGATCAGGAATATACGTTTGGTGCTGAGGTACGAAAAGATTGAGTACGTCTTGCACGAGGTCATTCCCGTGTGCCCCGAAAATCAGACTGCCGATCAGGTTGCTGCTTGGAATCAAGCCAACAAGGCAAAGTCTGATAAGCATCTTGAGGATGCTAGATCCGTGCAGTGTATTATGCTGGCGGCAATGAGCAATGAGCTGCAGAGGCAACATGAAAGCATATTGCCGTATGAGATGCTGAAGCATCTTGAGTCGCTCTTTAAGACGACAGCTAGAAGTGTTGAATTTGATTTGATCAAAGAGATACACAGATGCAAGCTCAGTGAAGGAGGGAACATGTATGAGCATGTTCTCAAAATGATTGGTCTCTTTGAAAAGCTTGTCGATGCCGGCGTTAAGCTAGAGAACAAGATCATGGTGATCTTTGTCCTTCAATCATTGCCGAGTTCGTATTCGCAGTTCATCATTAATTACACGATGAATGCGAAGGACGTAACACTGCCTGAACTTCATAATCTGCTGAAGACATATGATCAAACTCTTCCTAAGAAGAAAAAGTCGATCATGCTTGTTGGGCAACCGTCTAACCCAAACCCGAGGCTAACTCTTGGAGTGATAAGCCTAAGCGTCCGAACCAGAAAAGGAAGTTCAAGAGAAGCGGAACGGTACGCACAAATGAATGTCTTTTCTGTAAGCAGAAAGGACATTGGAAGAAAGATTGCCCTAAGTTTAGGGCAGATCAAGCTAAGAAGCCACCGGCTTCTGGCTTAGGTATCTTTGTTATTGAAATGAACATGACTACTTTTGACTCCAATGGTTGGGTATTAGATATAGCCTTTGGCTCACACATTTGTAATAATGTGCAGGGGCTAATTGATCACAGGCTAGTCAAGCAAGGTGAAATCGACTTGCATTTTGGGAACGGCAATCCAGTTGAAGCCAAACGCGTTGGACGCAGCAAGATAGATTTACCTTCGGGACAATGTTTAGAACTTGATAATGTTTATTTTGT
Organism: Plantago ovata; assembly: GCA_028274465.1. Classification (NCBI taxonomy): domain Eukaryota; kingdom Viridiplantae; phylum Streptophyta; class Magnoliopsida; order Lamiales; family Plantaginaceae; genus Plantago; species Plantago ovata. The sequence continues at coordinate 9,480 of JAHHQI010000451.1, read as the reverse complement.
TCCATCCATTGTCAGAAATATTATTTCCATTCCATTGTTAGACAATATGGGTTTTTCCTTTCGATTTGCGAATAATACTTGTTATTTTTCATTAAATGATCAGTATTATGGAGAAGCTCGCTTGGTGAATGGTTTATATATTTTGCAAAGTAGTCTACCTTTATTTCAAATACATAACAAACAACCGTCTTCAAGTAGGAAGAATAATCCATCTTATCTGTGGCATTGTCGGCTAGGCCATATCAATGAAACACTGATTCAAAGACTAAGGAAGTTGGACTACTTAGAACCATTTGATTTTGAATCATATGGAACATGCGAATCATGTGTTTAGGGTAAGATGACGAACAAACCTTTTGTTGGACAAGGTGTTCGTGCCACTCGCTGCTTAGAGCTCATACATACCGATGTATGTGGACCTTTTAAAGTCCATGCGCGTGGGGGTTATCCTTACTTCGTTACCTTTACTGACGATTTCTCAAGGTATGGATATATTTATCTTATGAAGAATAAATCCGAGACCTTTAGGAAATTCAAGGAGTTTAGGAATGAGGTCGAGAATGAATTGAACCTAAGGATAGTCACTCTTCGATCAGATCGAGGAGGTGAATACCTTAGTGAAGAATTTATCGACTACTTGAAGGAAAATGGAATTCAATCGCAATGGACTCCTCCTGGAACACCACAGTTAAATGGTGTGTCTGAGAGGAGGAATCGAACCCTGTTAGACATGGTAAGATCAATGATTGGATTCTCGACTCTTCCAAAGTATCTGTGGGGATATGCACTACAAACTGCAATCTACATTCTGAACCGTGTACCATCTAAATCAGTGGAGAAAACTCCTTATGAGTTATGCCCTCACTGGGCTATCTTAGACCTTGGGGCTGTCCTGCGATAGTCAAACTGATGCTCACTGATAAGTTAGATGCCAAGGGTGTCAAAGTATATTTCATAGGCTATCCTCGTCAGACGAGAGGCTATGAATTCTATCATGCTGAAGATCACAAGGTGATCGTATCTAGAAACGTCAAGTTTTTAGAAGCTGAATACCTCGAAGAAGAGAGGTTAGATGACATGATAGAACTTGAAGAAATTCAAGACTTTGACACGCGCGAACATGAGGTCTCTAAATCTTTCAATTTGGACTCAAGTTCAGTGGGAGCTTTCGAAGCAGACAAGGGTGATGATATGACACTTGCTAGGCATGTCATAGTCAGTGGGAGTCCTGTGATTAGATCAACAGTTGAAACCACACCAATAGAACCCGTTGTCAACCAACCTGTGCAACAAGTTGCACAAGAGCAGCCTCCCGCAAGGGAACAGAGTCGCGCTCGGCGACCAGCTGCATCAGTACCCACAGATGATGTTCGTGTTACACGAAGCCAGAAAAGAAAAGCACCAGAACAAGTCGAGCTCCGTAGGTCGAAGAGGATCCTAAAAGGACCTCAGAAGCAAAGCCTTATGATAGAAGACATCAGTGAACTTGATGTCGGTTTATCAGATCGGGAAGATCCCGAGACCTACAAAGAGGCAATAATTGATATTGACTCAGACAAATGGCAAGAGGCCATGGAATTAGAAATGGATTCAATGTACCAGAACCAAGTTTGGAACTTGGTAGACTTGCCCCAAGGGGTTAGACCTATTGGGTGCAAATGGGTCTTTAAACGAAAGACAGATGCCGATGGCAAGGTACAAACGCACAAATCTAGGCTTGTGGCGAAAGGCTACACGCAAAGGTATGGCATCGATTACGATGAAACCTTTTCACTGGTAGCAAAATTGAAGTCCATTCGAATTCTACTTGCGATAGCTGCCTACTATGATTATGAGATCTGGCAGATGGATGTAAAGACTGCCTTCCTCAATGGAAACCTTGAGGAAGAGGTCTATATGGTACAGCCGGAAGGTTTTATTAGTAAAATCAGGCCAACTGCTGTATGCAAATTACAAAGATCCATCTATGGGCTAAAGCAAGCGTCAAGGAGCTGGAATATCCGCTTTGATGAAGCTGTCAAATCGTTTGACTTCATCAGAAGCAAGAAAGATCCCTGTGTCTATGCTAGACACAGCGACAAAGGAGTCGTTTTCATGATCATTTATGTAGATGACATTTTGATCATGGGAAACAATGTCTCTATGCTAGAAGAGACTAAAGTTTGGTTATCAAGTACCTTCTCGATGAAGGACTTCGGTGAAGCGAACTACATCCTAGGGATCAAGATCTTTAGAGATAGATCCAAGAGGATGTTAGGAATGACACAGTCCACCTACATCGACAAAATACTGAAGCGTTATAAGATGGACGACTCAAAGAGAGGCTTTCTCCCAGCTAGGCATGGGATTGTCTTATCAGTTAAGGATGGTCCTAAAACTGATGAAGAAAGAAATGCAATGAGTCGTGTGCCCTATGCTTCGGCAGTAGGGTCTATAATGTGTGCAATGAATTGCACAAGGCCCGATGTGGCATATGCGCGTAGTGTCACTTGTCGACACCAACAGAATCCAAGAGTACCTCACTGGACTGCTGTAAAGAACATTCTTAAGTACCTTCGACGGACTAAAGAGATGTTCTTGGTGTTTGGTGGAGAACCAGAATTAAAGTTGTCTGGGTATGTCGACGCTGGATTTGAATCAGATCCTGATGACTTTAAGTCACAGACAGGATATGTATTCAAATTGAACGGAGGAGCTGTCTGTTGGAAGAGTTCTAAGCAAGCCACGGTTGCTGACTCATCCACAGAAGCTGATGAACGTGTCAGATTCAGTCAAATAAATTTATATTAGCCAAAGGCAATCCACAACTACAACGAAAACCGTAGTGTAGTAGTAGAATGACTCGAGTGTCGTTCTCTCAGGACTATACTAGCTTTATAAAATCTAATTAAGAATATAAAATAACAGATAGAAAGCAATAGGGGTTTTCAAGCAGATAATGGAGATTGGTGATAGTATGGTCCTTCTTAACATAATGGGTCGATAATCATGCATAAATTCCTCGGTCTTGCATAGAGATCTTTGAATCAATCTTGTGTCCTTGCTGCAAGTATTAAGCACTACGAAGATAATATGGGTCTGACTCATCAACAACTAACGTCCTAATGTGTTATGTAATTATTCAACACTACGAAGATAATTGGTCTGATTGGTTGACAAGTGTCCAACTGTGCATAATGATCAATACAACATACGAGAATTTTGGTTTCAACTGATCAACGAAATAAAGCAATGACACGGAGTATAATGCGCGATATAGCCATTAGCATGATTATCTTCCCTCGCTAAGAATTCACATACTACCACCAACGATAAATTTAGCTACTCATAATAGGCATGCAATCAATAGCAATCATAGAAGAAAACATATTGAAAGAATATAAAATAAGTAGATAAAAACTGTAAGATACAAAGTTACCGAAGGTTGTCAATCTCCGGATGATTGCGATCCTACGCGCTCCAATCTGCTAAGAAAAAGTATCCCCTAAGCTAGGGAACTCCCAGGACAGGCCCCGGGAAGTTCCTACCTAAAACTATAGAAAGAGGTGAGAAAGTAGGCTTGGAAAGATATGATTTTGGGAGAGAAAACTGAGCACTATATATAGGCCAGAATTTAGCCCGCGGCGGTTCGCCTCTGGCTGGGGCGGTTCGCCCCACAGCTATTTCGCGGAATTTCCGCGTTTTCGACGCGGTTTTGGATTTCTTCACCTTTTCGGACTCGGTTTCTGACTTCAAGTGGCCTTCTAACCTCCAGATTCGACCCCTAGACTCCAAATCCTATCCGGAAACCATCAGATACTCCAAATAGGCTTCTGGAACACCAATTCCTTGTAGACTTCAATATAATTGCCCGGTAATCTCCGAATTTCAACCAAAACCTGTAAAATAAAATCTAAAGGGAAACGTGACACTATTCTAATAAAATGTACTAAAATGTAGCTAAATTAACATAGAGGATAGCTAAATTTGGTGAAAAAGACTCGAATGAAAGTGTAAAATACACATTCATAAAACTCCCAAACCGAACCTTTGCTTGTCCTCAAGCAACTAAGCTAGACTCTAATACAAAAAACATGCAAGACTCAAAAATGGAGTTTCATGCCAAATAAAATGAACTAATCTATTGAATCTACCAAATAACATATGAACAAAAACCATATAAATCAAAGCATGAATATAGGTTGAAGAATACCTCGATTGACTTATACACATCTACATAAGCACTTATGTCAAGACAAGATAGTCTCTCATAACATTCTCTACCTGGACCTAGTGAGTGACGACGTAATGATGCATGCTAAGATACGAATGGTTGCCCCGTGCATATGAAACTGAGGACTTACTGTTGTTCCACCATGTTAAGACTTTTCCTCAAAAGAGGTCGAACCAATACTGGCTCTCATCAAACGAAGGAGGGTTCCCTATAAAAGACAACTCTCCCCTATTCTACCCATCTCTCAAGTAAAGTCTTAAGCTATTCACCACTTCCTGAATGGTAGGACGAGGGTGGTCTAGAACAGATGACACTTTAGACAAAAAAGATAAAAAATAGAAAAACACGATTACGAACGTTACAAAAATGGAAAAGACTCAACACTTTGCTAAACTGCTATTTGGCTTCCTTTTTTGGACCCTTCTTTGCTTTTTTGGGGTCTTCTCTTTTTTTTTCTTTTTTCTTTCCAGATTCTTTTTTTCTTTTTCTCTTTTTTTCCTGGAATTTTTCTTTCTTTTTTTCGATTTTTTTCTAGCCAGCAGTAGCATAACAAAAAGAGAAACAAAATGACTCACACGACTTCCCCAAACCTATTCGAAAGAATAGGTTGGAGTACAAAATTCACGGAAAAGGAAAAATAAACTCACGATACGAAGAATGAAAAACAGAAACAAGTCTAATGATGGTGTAACCCTCTCCCCAAACCTATTCGGAAGAATAGGTTATAAACAAAGGATCACACAACCTCACACTACCTCCTTCCTAGGCATTTAGCAATCTCAAAGCATGGTGAAGACTTGTTGCCTCTTAGGTACATAATTACTCGGGAAAACAACCATAAGACCCTAACATGCATCATCCTATTATAAAGGCCTTCGTGAACCGCAGTAGAGAAAACACCACTAAGTGATGTCGAGACTACCATGCTTAACTAAGTGCAATACATAAATATGACAAGCCAGGCGAGAAAGACCTCAAACAAATTCATAGAGATGAAGCATACGATTAATGGCATAGTTAGTTGATCTACCCAATAAAAAAGTTCAAAAAATTCGGCAATAAACTCCATATAAAACATGCAAGACTATCCTAGGATGAATGTAGTGAATGCAACCTAAAATCTAAGAAAGCAGTAAACGTGCAAATGCATATGCAGACGGATAAAAGCATGCGAGGTACTATACTCATCCTACCAATGCCAAGCTTCAAACTAACAACAATAGATCACTTAAATCCCATCCCCCTCATGAAATTAACGCTAGTCCCTAGAAGTAAGAAAATGAGGAAATAAGATATGATACTAGATGTTACCCCATGGTTTGGCCTCGGTCGGCTGAGTATGCTGCTCTTGAGTTATTGGGCCTCCTCTGTGAGCTTTATAGAGTGTCATCAGGTCTTCTTGTGGGTACGGTAGTTCCATTTTAGGCCGGACAGGAACAATTCCTCTATCAGAATCATCATTGCCCGTATGGCCTTCATTGTCACTACTCTCACCATCATCATCACCAGTAGAGTTGCAGTGGCAGGTAGAATTCTCAAGACCAGACGCCGATGTTATGGAATCCTCCATCCTGTAGCCCTCCAATGGGATGTGAACTGTTGAAGGGGAAAGGGCAGTGGTATCAGGACCTCCCCCTCCAACGTTTTACCCCACGAGAAGGTTTCAGTAGGCTGCTCTGTTAGTCAGAAGTCTTCTACCTTTTTCTCCAATTTCGACCACATTCTCCACTGTTGCTCCGCCCGATGTCAATATGATGTTCACTTCAGAGGCAGGCAAAGGGTGCCCCAACGAGGGACTGTGTACCCATGTCATTATGTTTTGGAACCAAGCTAGCGCTTTGGAACCTTCTAGCAACTGCGAACTCAAGATCAAATCCGTTGCTGCGAGAATGTCCCGGTGCCTTCCAGTTCACACGAACTTTGCAGTCCTTGTGATGGAGTGATGATGTAATAACGGCTTCTGTCCCTTCGGTGGTGCATGAATAGGCATAGGAGTCCTTACTCCAGGTGTACTCAAGTTCCTCCTCTCGGATAATCCACGACGTTGTTGCAAAACCCCTTGGCTCGAACGCACATCTAGCGAGATCACCTTCCTTGGCATGGTTCTTCACAGCAATCATACAGGAATGCTCCCTTCCCTTGGTATGGTACCTACAAACAGCAATTAGCACCTCGTACGACTCAAAATATATGCTAGTGTAAAAGCGAAAAATTACGAGTGATAAAATCAACAATCAAACTCCCCAAACCGCAATGTCTAGCCTAGCTTCTTCATCATGCAACATACCAACGTAACTACTACATGCAATACATCACATCATGCTCTTACAAGACAACCAATATCCTTGATAACAAGGCTCAATTCATACCATAGCAGCGCAAAAATTCTACCAGCATAAATCCTCATTCTCAACTAATAAGCATTCTATCGTCAAATCGACCAACATTACACCAACAAACACAATCATATGCAATAAATCAAAGATAAAGACATATTGCAGAACAAGATATATCATCTAGCAGCAAAATACCCAAATCAACAATCTAAGCAAAATTGATCATGCAATTGATAGTAAATAACATGTCTAATCATACAAACAACATACTCATGCATCAAATAAGCATAATTGAAGCTCAAATTAAAAAAAACCCAAATTCGAAAATTAGGGTTCTAAGGATGATAACTCAGATATGCAAATCTAACGAGTTAGAATGAAATCTGTTCGGATAGGATGATAGATCATGTAATAGGCTTCGAATTAAGCAAAAGAACACTCAATTTGGCCAAGAAATGAAGAAGTTATGAAGATTTAGAAGCAAAATCGCACTTTTCGGGTTTTTTGGGAGTGTGGATGAAGAATAATGAAGAAAATAGGGTTTTGGGGTTGAAATCCGCGTTTTTTAAGATCTGGAACCGTGGGGCGGTTCGCCCCACCACGGGGCGGTCCGCCCCCAAGTGGGGCGGTTCGCCCCGTGCTCCCCAATGCGGGGAGACGGGTCTCGAGGTCAGAAAATGCGGTTTAAATCCCGAAACCGATTTTTTTCATAAAACCACTTGAAAACTCTCACTCAAACACAAAAGCATATACGACACAGACATGAACAAATTCGCATATGAGAAGCAAATAGTTCAAGAATGAATGCATGCAGAAAAGCAGTAAAGAAAGCGATAAAAATTCCGGGTTGCCTCCCAGATAGCGTCATTGTTTAAAGTCTTTGACTCGACTCCTGTCTGCGCCTATCTCTTCTTTTTGCGGGTACTAGGCTTCCCCTTCATTGATCTCTTTCCATGCCACGAACCTGTGAATAAGAAAGAATATAGGCTGCAAGACCACAGTAGTGAGTAGTAATATCAGGCGGTTCAGGTGGATCAGGTATGGCTTGCAACACGTGTTGCTTGCCATTCCACTTCGATGGTGCAAGTTCTTTGGTAGATATCCATCACTGAGCGTAGTTTAGTCAAGAATGTTTGCCCTAAGAGTATGACATCCCCCGTTCCAGGTGCAGACGCCGGCATAACTACAAAATTGGTGTTATAGATGCTTCACCAATCTTGACCAAAACATTTTCACAACCCTCCGGTCTCATAATGATCCATCCGCCAGTTGTAAAATAGCCCTTTGCTCAGATAGTTTTCCGATGTTGCTCTTTTCAAACACATTCAAAGGAATTATGTTTGAGTAGGATTCCCGTATCTAGTGTGGTCGGACATCTTCAAGCTCACCAAACCCTACCTTAACATCGAAACTTTTAGGGAGTGGTTCGGGATCCTCTTGCTCCTCATCACTTGTGTCAGAACCAAGGTCCTTCTCTTCTTCCTCGCACCTGTTAGAAGTTCTTCCTTCATGCAACACTCCCACCTAACAACCGTTCCTGATGGTGATTTCGTCAGGTACATCACCAACCAATGTAATGGCATTCTTCACAGTGCTGCTAGGTAGTTTTTCGGTCGATCAACTCTTGCATCTTTTGATGGGCAAGCCTAGTGCTCTCTTCCAACTTATCAAGCCTTGCCCTAGTCTTCTCGAATCTTCTTCATAACGTTTGAGAAAACTTTGTGTGTGATCAACCATCTTCTTGCAAGTTCTCCATCAGTAGAGCCGTCTTCGACTTCGGTGGCTCTTCGAGCGGGGTTTTCGCAGTGATCTTACCATAGTTCAGCCTACTAGGTCTTGGTTAGGTCCATAAGTTTGGTTAGCCGGTGCATATCCTTGATTGTTACGGTATCCTCTTCTCCAAATCCACCTCGAGGATTCCTACCGTCTTGTCCGTAGCTAACTTCTTGAGTACCAAACTCCGTAGCAAAGGCTTCTTTCTCCTCCTCCTCGCCGCACTCCTCGCGTCGCCAGTATCGGATGCATCGATGCGGCCGCTCTGACTACGACATACCCATGCCCATATGTTTGCAACATATCGGCTGTGCTGCTTCGATTCGAAACAGTTGTTCCGGTGCGCCTTGAGGACTTGCTTCAATTCGTTGGTAAAGCACTCGAATGATCCCCCATTCCCCTGTACATAGGGGCTTCTTGAGTCGGTGGAGCTTCAGGTCCACGCCTCCTAACCATTGCTCTTGGGTCCTTGAACTGCGAACCCTTAGCAGCCTTTCGAAAACTGCCCAGACGGCTTCTGCGGTTTCCTCCCAAATATTGCCTCGGCATTGGAAATCCACCACTTGTTGGTTCTCGAAGGTTAGTCCATTGTAGAAGTGTTGGACTAGGTCAAGAGTTCAAAACCATGGGAGGGCACTTGTTCGTGAGATCTTGGAACCTCTCGAACGCGGTGTAGATGGTCTCATCATAGTCTTGCTTGAATCCAGTGATCTGCGCCTTAAGCGCGGTAAGTCAGAGTGTGTTGGGAAGTATTTCTCCATGAAAGCTGAAAAAACCTTTTCCCAAGTGTCCAGCGAGCCTGCTGAAGAGAACTCAGCCATGACTTGGCTCTGTCGCCAAGTCCCATAGCAAACCTTCATCCTTAACTCATCCGTTGTATGTCAGCTCCGGGTCGTGGGAGTTGGTTGACGAAATCATCGATATCGTCAAGTACCCCATCACATCTTCCCTTGATAAGCCATAGAACCTCGGAAGTTGTTGGAAGCGTGGTTCTTGATCTCCAGATCTCGGGTTGCAGGCGAAAGAAACTATCGCCGGTCCCCTCATACGATCTTTGGTGGGTTGTACCCATGCCTTCAGTGTCTAGCTTCTGCCATTCCGTCGATTTCCGTGAATAGACTAATTAGAGATTCATAGAATCGGTTTCCTCTATTTCCA
>JAHHQI010000450.1:0-14223 GCA_028274465.1 Plantago ovata | reverse complement strand
ATTCAATCCCATGTAAAAGAATGAGTTGGTATGAACAACACCTAGATCACTAGATTAGTTAGATTGCTATATAGAGTGTTCCGTTATGATATCCTTTCCGCACATAGGAGAGAACTAACTACAAGTACTAGAGTTATATACACAATCAAATAAGAAGTTCCCTTGCTTCTTATGAGCAAGTTAAAGAGTCCATTGAAACTAACCTATCTATTGTGCTTACTAACTAGATGATTCATTCATCCACTTTCTATTGCTTTATGTAGATGAAAGATACAATGCCATGTGAAGAATGAGTTGTATGTATAGAACAACTACTAGATCACTAGATTAGTTAGATTGCTATTTAGAGTGTTCCATTATGATATCCCTTTCCTCAAACATAGGAGAGAACTAACTACAAGTACTATAGCTGAAACTAACCTTTCCATTACCTTACAAACTAGATTAGTTGTCTATTGATTCATTCATTCACTTTCTATTGCATTAGGTAGATGAAAGATACAATCCCATGTAAAGAATGAGTTGTATGTCTTCCCTTTATATAAACAACAACTAGATCACTAGATTAGTTAGATTGCTATATAGAGTGTTCCGTTATGATATCCCTTCCGCAAACATAGGAGAGAACTAACTACAAGTACTAGAGTTATATACACAATCAAATAAGAAGTTCCCTTGCTTCCTTAATGAGCAAGTTAAAGAGTCCATTGAAACTAACCTATCTATTGTGCTTACTAACTAGATGATTCATTCATCCATTTCTATTGCTTTATGTAGATGAAAGATACAATGCCATGTGAAGAATGAGTTGTATGTATAGAACAACTACTAGATCACTAGATTAGTTAGATTGCTATTTAGAGTGTTCCATTATGATATCCCTTTCCTCAAACATAGGAGAGAACTAACTACAAGTACTATAGCTGAAACTAACCTTTCCATTACCCTTACAAACTAGATTAGTTGTCTATTGATTCATTCATTCACTTTCTATTGCATTAGGTAGATGAAAGATACAATCCCATGTAAAGAATGAGTTGTATGTCTTCCCTTTATATAGAACAACAACTAGATCACTAGATTAGTTAGATTGCTATATAGAGTGTTCCGTTATGATATCCCTTTCCGCAAACATAGGAGAGAACTAACTACAAGTACTAGAGTTATATACACAATCAAATAAGAAGTTCCCTTGCTTCCTTAATGACAAGTTAAAGAGTCCATTGAAACTAACCTATCTATTGTGCTTACTAACTAGATGATTCATTCATCCACTTTCTATTGCTTTATGTAGATGAAAGATACAATGCCATGTGAAGAATGAGTTGTATGTATAGAACAACTACTAGATCACTAGATTAGTTAGATTGCTATTTAGAGTGTTCCATTATGATATCCCTTTCCTCAAACATAGGAGAGAACTAACTACAAGTACTATAGCTGAAACTAACCTTTCCATTACCCTTACAACTAGATTAGTTGTCTATTGATTCATTCATTCACTTTCTATTGCATTAGGTAGATGAAAGATACAATCCCATGTAAAGAATGAGTTGTATGTCTTCCCTTTATATAGAACAACAACTAGATCACTAGATTAGTTAGATTGCTATATAGAGTGTTCCGTTATGATATCCCTTTCCGCAAACATAGGAGAGAACTAACTACAAGTACTAGAGTTATATACACAATCAAATAAGAAGTTCCCTTGCTTCCTTAATGAGCAAGTTAAAGAGTCCATTGAAACTAACCTATCTATTGTGCTTACTAACTAGATGATTCATTCATCCACTTTCTATTGCTTTATGTAGATGAAAGATACAATGCCATGTGAAGAATGAGTTGTATGTATAGAACAACTACTAGATCACTAGATTAGTTAGATTGCTATTTAGAGTGTTCCATTATGATATCCCTTTCCTCAAACATAGGAGAGAACTAACTACAAGTACTATAGCTGAAACTAACCTTTCCATTACCGTTACAAACTAGATTAGTTGTCTATTGATTCATTCATTCACTTTCTATTGCATTAGGTAGATGAAAGATACAATCCCATGTAAAGAATGAGTTGTATGTCTTCCCTTTATATAGAACAACAACTAGATCACTAGATTAGTTAGATTGCTATATAGAGTGTTCCGTTATGATATCCCTTTCCGCAAACATAGGAGAGAACTAACTACAAGTACTAGAGTTATATACACAATCAAATAAGAAGTTCCCTTGCTTCCTTAATGAGCAAGTTAAAGAGTCCATTGAAACTAACCTATCTATTGTGCTTACTAACTAGATGATTCATTCATCCACTTTCTATTGCTTTATGTAGATGAAAGATACAATGCCATGTGAAGAATGAGTTGTATGTATAGAACAACTACTAGATCACTAGATTAGTTAGATTGCTATTTAGAGTGTTCCATTATGATATCCCTTTCCTCAAACATAGGAGAGAACTAACTACAAGTACTATAGCTGAAACTAACCTTTCCATTACCCTTACAAACTAGATTAGTTGTCTATTGATTCATTCATTCACTTTCTATTGCATTAGGTAGATGAAAGATACAATCCCATGTAAAGAATGAGTTGTATGTCTTCCCTTTATATAGAACAACAACTAGATCACTAGATTAGTTAGATTGCTATATAGAGTGTTCCGTTATGATATCCCTTTCCGCAAACATAGGAGAGAACTAACTACAAGTACTAGAGTTATATACACAATCAAATAAGAAGTTCCCTTGCTTCCTTAATGAGCAAGTTAAAGGTCCATTGAAACTAACCTATCTATTGTGCTTACTAACTAGATGATTCATTCATCCACTTTCTATTGCTTTATGTAGATGAAAGATACAATGCCATGTGAAGAATGAGTTGTATGTATAGAACAACTACTAGATCACTAGATTAGTTAGATTGCTATTTAGAGTGTTCCATTATGATATCCCTTTCCTCAAACATAGGAGAGAACTAACTACAAGTACTATAGCTGAAACTAACCTTTCCATTACCCTTACAAACTAGATTAGTTGTCTATTGATTCATTCATTCACTTTCTATTGCATTAGGTAGATGAAAGATACAATCCCATGTAAAGAATGAGTTGTATGTCTTCCCTTTATATAGAACAACAACTAGATCACTAGATTAGTTAGATTGCTATATAGAGTGTTCCGTTATGATATCCCTTTCCGCAAACAGAGGAGAGAACTAACTACAAGTACTAGAGTTATATACACAATCAAATAAGAAGTTCCCTTGCTTCTTAATGAACAAGTTAAAGAGTCCATTGAAACTAACCTATCTATTGTGCTTACTAACTAGATTATTCATTCATCCACTTTCTATTGCTTTATGTAGATGAAAGATACAATGCCATGTGAAGAATGAGTTGTATGTATAGAACAACTACTAGATCACTAGATTAGTTAGATTGCTATTTAGAGTGTTCCATTATGATATCCCTTTCCTCAAACATATGAGAGAACTAACTACAAGTACTATAGCTGAAACTAACCTTTCCATTACCGTTACAAACTAGATTAGTTGTCTATTGATTCATTCATTCACTTTCTATTGCATTAGGTAGATGAAAGATACAATCCCATGTAAAGAATGAGTTGTATGTCTTCCCTTTATACAGAACAACAACTAGATCACTAGATTAGTTAGATTGCTATATAGAGTGTTCCGTTATGATATCCCTTTCCGCAAACATAGGAGAGAACTAACTACAAGTACTAGAGTTATATACACAATCAAATAAGAAGTTCCCTTGCTTCTTTAATGAGCAAGTTAAAGAGTCCATTGAAACTAACCTATCTATTGTGCTTACTAACTAGATGATTCATTCATCCACTTTCTATTGCTTTATGTAGATGAAAGATACAATGCCATGTGAAGAATGAGTTGTATGTATAGAACAACTACTCGATCACTAGATTAGTTAGATTGCCATTTAGAGTGTTCCATTATGATATCCCTTTCCTCAAACATAGGAGAGAACTAACTACAAGTACTATAGCTGAAACTAACCTTTCCACTACCCTTACAAACTAGATTAGTTGTCTATTGATTCATTCATTCACTTTCTATTGCATTAGGTAGATGAAAGATACAATCCCATGTAAAGAATGAGTTGTATGTCTTCCCTTTATATAGAACAACAACTAGATCACTAGATTAGTTAGATTGCTATATAGAGTGTTCCGTTATGATATCCCTTTCCGCAAACATAGGAGAGAACTAACTACAAGTACTAGAGTTATATACACAATCAAATAAGAAGTTCCCTTGCTTCTTTAATGAGCAAGTTAAGAGTCCATTGAAAGTAACCTATCTATTGTGCTTACTAACTAGATGATTCATTCATCCACTTTCTATTGCTTTATGTAGATGAAAGATACAATGCCATGTGAAGAATGAGTTGTATGTATAGAACAACTACTCGATCACTAGATTAGTTAGATTGCTATATAGAGTGTTCCGTTATGATATCCCTTTCCGCAAACAGAGGAGAGAACTAACTACAAGTACTAGAGTTATATACACAATCAAATAAGAAGTTCCCTTGCTTCCTTAATGAACAAGTTAAAGAGTCCATTGAAACTAACCTATCTATTGTGCTTACTAACTAGATTATTCATTCATCCACTTTCTATTGCTTTATGTAGATGAAAGATACAATGCCATGTGAAGAATGAGTTGTATGTATAGAACAACTACTAGATCACTAGATTAGTTAGATTGCTATTTAGAGTGTTCCATTATGATATCCCTTTCCTCAAACATATGAGAGAACTAACTACAAGTACTATAGCTGAAACTAACCTTTCCATTACCGTTACAAACTAGATTAGTTGTCTATTGATTCATTCATTCACTTTCTATTGCATTAGGTAGATGAAAGATACAATCCCATGTAAAGAATGAGTTGTATGTCTTCCCTTTATACAGAACAACAACTAGATCACTAGATTAGTTAGATTGCTATATAGAGTGTTCCGTTATGATATCCCTTTCCGCAAACATAGGAGAGAACTAACTACAAGTACTAGAGTTATATACACAATCAAATAAGAAGTTCCCTTGCTTCTTTAATGAGCAAGTTAAAGAGTCCATTGAAACTAACCTATCTATTGTGCTTACTAACTAGATGATTCATTCATCCACTTTCTATTGCTTTATGTAGATGAAAGATACAATGCCATGTGAAGAATGAGTTGTATGTATAGAACAACTACTCGATCACTAGATTAGTTAGATTGCCATTTAGAGTGTTCCATTATGATATCCCTTTCCTCAAACATAGGAGAGAACTAACTACAAGTACTATAGCTGAAACTAACCTTTCCACTACCCTTACAAACTAGATTAGTTGTCTATTGATTCATTCATTCACTTTCTATTGCATTAGGTAGATGAAAGATACAATCCCATGTAAAGAATGAGTTGTATGTCTTCCCTTTATATAGAACAACAACTAGATCACTAGATTAGTTAGATTGCTATATAGAGTGTTCCGTTATGATATCCCTTTCCGCAAACAGAGGAGAGAACTAACTACAAGTACTAGAGTTATATACACAATCAAATAAGAAGTTCCCTTGCTTCCTTAATGAACAAGTTAAAGAGTCCATTGAAAGTAACCTATCTATTGTGCTTACTAACTAGATGATTCATTCATCCACTTTCTATTGCTTTATGTAGATGAAAGATACAATGCCATGTGAAGAATGAGTTGTATGTATAGAACAACTACTCGATCACTAGATTAGTTAGATTGCTATATAGAGTGTTCCGTTATGATATCCCTTTCCGCAAACAGAGGAGAGAACTAACTACAAGTACTATAGCTGAAACTAACCTTTCCATTACCCTTACAAACTAGATTAGTTGTCTATTGATTCATTCATTCACTTTCTATTGCATTAGGTAGATGAAAGATACAATCCCATGTAAATAATGAGTTGTATGTCTTCCCTTTATATAGAACAACAACTAGATCACTAGATTAGTTAGATTGCTATATAGAGTGTTCCGTTATGATATCCCTTTCCGCAAACAGAGGAGAGAACTAACTACAAGTACTAGAGTTATATACACAATCAAATAAGAAGTTCCCTTGCTTCCTTAATGAACAAGTTAAAGAGTCCATTGAAACTAACCTATCTATTGTGCTTACTAACTAGATTATTCATTCATCCACTTTCTATTGCTTTATGTAGATGAAAGATACAATGCCATGTGAAGAATGAGTTGTATGTATAGAACAACTACTAGATCACTAGATTAGTTAGATTGCTATTTAGAGTGTTCCATTATGATATCCATTTCCTCAAACATATGAGAGAACTAACTACAAGTACTATAGCTGAAACTAACCTTTCCATTACCGTTACAAACTAGATTAGTTGTCTATTGATTCATTCATTCACTTTCTATTGCATTAGGTAGATGAAAGATACAATCCCATGTAAAGAATGAGTTGTATGTCTTCCCTTTATATAGAACAACAACTAGATCACTAGATTAGTTAGATTGCTATATAGAGTGTTCCGTTATGATATCCCTTTCCGCAAACAGAGGAGAGAACTAACTACAAGTACTAGAGTTATATACACAATCAAATAAGAAGTTCCCTTGCTTCCTTAATGAACAAGTTAAAGAGTCCATTGAAACTAACCTATCTATTGTGCTTACTAACTAGATTATTCATTCATCCACTTTCTATTGCTTTATGTAGATGAAAGATACAATGCCATGTGAAGAATGAGTTGTATGTATAGAACAACTACTAGATCACTAGATTAGTTAGATTGCTATTTTGAGTGTTCCATTATGATATCCCTTTCCTCAAACATATGAGAGAACTAACTACAAGTACTATAGCTGAAACTAACCTTTCCATTACCGTTACAAACTAGATTAGTTGTCTATTGATTCATTCATTCACTTTCTATTGCATTAGGTAGATGAAAGATACAATCCCATGTAAAGAATGAGTTGTATGTCTTCCCTTTATATAGAACAACAACTAGATCACTAGATTAGTTAGATTGCTATATAGAGAGGTCCGTTATGATATCCCTTTCCGCAAACAGAGGAGAGAACTAACTACAAGTACTAGAGTTATATACACAATCAAATAAGAAGTTCCCTTGCTTCCTTAATGAACAAGTTAAAGAGTCCATTGAAACTAACCTATCTATTGTGCTTACTAACTAGATTATTCATTCATCCACTTTCTATTGCTTTATGTAGATGAAAGATACAATGCCATGTGAAGAATGAGTTGTATGTATAGAACAACTACTAGATCACTAGATTAGTTAGATTGCTATTTAGAGTGTTCCATTATGATATCCCTTTCCTCAAACATATGAGAGAACTAACTACAAATACTATAGCTGAAACTAACCTTTCCATTACCGTTACAAACTAGATTAGTTGTCTATTGATTCATTCATTCACTTTCTATTGCATTAGGTAGATGAAAGATACAATCCCATGTAAAGAATGAGTTGTATGTCTTCCCTTTATACAGAACAACAACTAGATCACTAGATTAGTTAGATTGCTATATAGAGTGTTCCGTTATGATATCCCTTTCCGCAAACATAGGAGAGAACTAACTACAAGTACTAGAGTTATATACACAATCAAATAAGAAGTTCCCTTGCTTCTTTAATGAGCAAGTTAAAGAGTCCATTGAAAGTAACCTATCTATTGTGCTTACTAACTAGATGATTCATTCATCCACTTTCTATTGCTTTATGTAGATGAAAGATACAATGCCATGTGAAGAATGAGTTGTATGTATAGAACAACTACTCGATCACTAGATTAGTTAGATTGCCATTTAGAGTGTTCCATTATGATATCCCTTTCCTCAAACATAGGAGAGAACTAACTACAAGTACTATAGCTGAAACTAACCTTTCCACTACCCTTACAAACTAGATTAGTTGTCTATTGATTCATTCATTCACTTTCTATTGCATTAGGTAGATGAAAGATACAATCCCATGTAAAGAATGAGTTGTATGTCTTCCCTTTATATAGAACAACAACTAGATCACTAGATTAGTTAGATTGCTATATAGAGTGTTCCGTTATGATATCCCTTTCCGCAAACATAGGAGAGAACTAACTACAAGTACTAGAGTTATATACACAATCAAATAAGAAGTTCCCTTGCTTCTTTAATGAGCAAGTTAAAGAGTCCATTGAAAGTAACCTATCTATTGTGCTTACTAACTAGATGATTCATTCATCCACTTTCTATTGCTTTATGTAGATGAAAGATACAATGCCATGTGAAGAATGAGTTGTATGTATAGAACAACTACTCGATCACTAGATTAGTTAGATTGCTATATAGAGTGTTCCGTTATGATATCCCTTTCCGCAAACAGAGGAAAGAACTAACTACAAGTACTAGAGTTATATACACAATCAAATAAGTAGTTCCCTTGCTTCCTTAATGAACAAGTTAAAGAGTCCATTGAAACTAACCTATCTATTGTGCTTACTAACTAGATTATTCATTCATCCACTTTCTATTGCTTTATGTAGATGAAAGATACAATGCCATGTGAAGAATGAGTTGTATGTATAGAACAACTACTAGATCACTAGATTAGTTAGATTGCTATTTAGAGTGTTCCATTATGATATCCCTTTCCTCAAACATAGGAGAGAACTAACTACAAGTACTATAGCTGAAACTAACCTTTCCATTACCCTTACAAACTAGATTAGTTGTCTATTGATTCATTCATTCACTTTCTATTGGTTTGGGTAGATGAAAGATACAATCCCATGTAAAGAATGAGTTGTATGTCTTCCCTTTATACAGAACAACAACTAGATCACTAGATTAGTTAGCTTGCTATATAGAGTGTTCCGTTATGATATCCCATTCCGCAAACATAGGAGAGAACTAACTACAAGTACTAGAGTTATATACACAATCAAATAAGAAGTTCCCTTGCTTCTTTAATGAGCAAGTTAAAGAGTCCATTGAAACTAACCTATCTATTGTGCTTACTAACTAGATGATTCATTCATCCACTTTCTATTGCTTTATGTAGATGAAAGATACAATGCCATGTGAAGAATGAGTTGTATGTATAGAACAACTACTCGATCACTAGATTAGTTAGATTGCCATTTAGAGTGTTCCATTATGATATCCCTTTCCTCAAACATAGGAGAGAACTAACTACAAGTACTATAGCTGAAACTACCCTTTCCATTACCCTTACAAACTAGATTAGTTGTCTATTGATTCATTCATTCACTTTCTATTGGTTTGGGTAGATGAAAGATACAATCCCATGTAAAGAATGAGTTGTATGTCTTCCCTTTATACAGAACAACAACTAGATCACTAGATTAGTTAGCTTGCTATATAGAGTGTTCCGTTATGATATCCCTTTCCGCAAACATAGGAGAGAACTAACTACAAGTACTAGAGTTATATACACAATCAAATAAGAAGTTCCCTTGCTTCTTTAATGAGCAAGTTAAAGAGTCCATTGAAAGTAACCTATCTATTGTGCTTACTAACTAGATGATTCATTCATCCACTTTCTATTGCTTTATGTAGATGAAAGATACAATGCCATGTGAAGAATAAGTTGTATGTATAGAACAACTACTCGATCACTAGATTAGTTAGATTGCCATTTAGAGTGTTCCATTATGATATCCCTTTCCTCAAACATAGGAGAGAACTAACTACAAGTACTATAGCTGAAACTAACCTTTCCATTACCCTTACAAACTAGATTAGTTGTCTATTGATTCATTCATTCACTTTCTATTGCATTAGGTAGATGAAAGATACAATCCCATGTAAAGAATGAGTTGTATGTCTTCCCTTTATATAGAACAACAACTAGATCACTAGATTAGTTAGATTGCTATATAGAGTGTTCCGTTATGATATCCCTTTCCGCAAACAGAGGAGAGAACTAACTACAAGTACTAGAGTTATATACACAATCAAATAAGAAGTTCCCTTGCTTCCTTAATGAACAAGTTAAAGAGTCCATTGAAACTAACCTATCTATTGTGCTTACTAACTTTTTTTGAATAAGCCGAACGTATATTAAATGAAAGAAAGTAAAGTACAAGAGTCATGAGCAAAGCTCAAGTCCACAACCGGACTGAAAAACAATAAAGTAAACAAGAAAACTAAACCCAGGAAAAGCGATTCCTGGTTGCAACCACGAGCCTCGTTAAAACCCATTCATAGTAAACCCAGTGGGAAAAACCTATGAATGGGAAAAAGAGTGCCTGAGTGTTAACGTTGCGTAAGATAGTGAGGGTGTCCGGAGACGCCCCAAACCACCGGATCAACAATACAATCAAACTCATTCATCCACTTTCTATTGCTTTATGTAGATGAAAGATACAATGCCATGTGAAGAATGAGTTGTATGTATAGAACAACTACTAGATCACTAGATTAGTTAGATTGCTATTTAGAGTGTTCCATTATGATATCCATTTCCTCAAACATATGAGAGAACTAACTACAAGTACTATAGCTGAAACTAACCTTTCCATTACCGTTACAAACTAGATTAGTTGTCTATTGATTCATTCATTCACTTTCTATTGCATTAGGTAGATGAAAGATACAATCCCATGTAAAGAATGAGTTGTATGTCTTCCCTTTATATAGAACAACAACTAGATCACTAGATTAGTTAGATTGCTATATAGAGTGTTCCGTTATGATATCCCTTTCCGCAAACAGAGGAGAGAACTAACTACAAGTACTAGAGTTATATACACAATCAAATAAGAAGTTCCCTTGCTTCCTTAATGAACAAGTTAAAGAGTCCATTGAAACTAACCTATCTATTGTGCTTACTAACTAGATTATTCATTCATCCACTTTCTATTGCTTTATGTAGATGAAAGATACAATGCCATGTGAAGAATGAGTTGTATGTATAGAACAACTACTAGATCACTAGATTAGTTAGATTGCTATTTTGAGTGTTCCATTATGATATCCCTTTCCTCAAACATATGAGAGAACTAACTACAAGTACTATAGCTGAAACTAACCTTTCCATTACCGTTACAAACTAGATTAGTTGTCTATTGATTCATTCATTCACTTTCTATTGCATTAGGTAGATGAAAGATACAATCCCATGTAAAGAATGAGTTGTATGTCTTCCCTTTATATAGAACAACAACTAGATCACTAGATTAGTTAGATTGCTATATAGAGTGGTCCGTTATGATATCCCTTTCCGCAAACAGAGGAGAGAACTAACTACAAGTACTAGAGTTATATACACAATCAAATAAGAAGTTCCCTTGCTTCCTTAATGAACAAGTTAAAGAGTCCATTGAAACTAACCTATCTATTGTGCTTACTAACTAGATTATTCATTCATCCACTTTCTATTGCTTTATGTAGATGAAAGATACAATGCCATGTGAAGAATGAGTTGTATGTATAGAACAACTACTAGATCACTAGATTAGTTAGATTGCTATTTAGAGTGTTCCATTATGATATCCCTTTCCTCAAACATATGAGACTAACTACAAGTACTATAGCATGTGCCCGGACAGTGCTCCCGGTCCGGACGGTTTTGGGGGAAAGTTCTATCATTCGATGTGGCATATTGTGGGCAATGATGTTTCTAGCGCAATTCGCACTTTCTTCATCCATGGTCATTTCCCCGTGGGTTTAAATGCCAGTTTTGTCACGCTAATTCCCAAGCTTAAGGATGCCATTCGTATTGAGGATTTTCGTCCTATAGTCCTTGGCAATTTTTTATATAAGGTGGTCTCAAAAATCCTCTCTGATCGGCTGGGCTTGATTCTCTCGGACTTGCTCTCTTTTCACCAATTTGGTTTTGTGCCGGGTCGTCGTATACATGATTGCATTGCTCTGGCTTCAGAAGGTGTGAATAGCTTGAATTTGCGCCATCGGGATGGTAATATTGCTATCAAAGTGGACATCAGGAAAGCCTTTGACACAGTTAACTGGGATTTCTTGTTGGAAGCTTTACGATGTATGGGTTTCTCTCCTATCTTTGTGAATTGGGTGCGATTCATTCTGCATTCAGCTCGTCTCTCGGTCCTAGTCAACGGGGCTCCAGAAGGTTATTTCCAATGTTCGCAAGGGGTTCGTCAAGGGGATCCTCTATCCCCCCTTCTCTTTTGTGTAGCTGAGGAGGCCTTGAGTTGCTTGCTTTCACAGGCAACAAGTACAGGGACGTTATCTCCTTTATTCATTGGTCGTAATATTACCTTTCCTTCTCATTTACTTTATGCCGATGACGTTATAATCTTTTGCAGGGCTTCAGCTAGCAACTGTCGCACTATTCTGAGCATCCTAAATCGTTACAAGGCTTGGTCCGGTCAACATTTTAACCCAAACAAGTCTAGAGTTTATTTCAGCCCCTCCATTCCGGTTGCAAGGACTAGAAGGATGAGTCGTATACTAGGCATTTCACCTGGGAGCCTGCCTTTTGTTTATCTCGGGGTCCCTCTCTTCATTGGTGCTCCCCGCTCCAGGTTTTTACAGTCTATTGCTGATAGCATTCTGGCTCGTTTTGCGCGTTGGAAAGGATCATCTCTCTCCATGGCTGGGCGAATATGTCTAGTGCAATCGGTGATCCAAGGTGCGTTTGTTCATTCGATGATGATATATAGATGGCCAATCACGTTGCTTAAGAAGCTTGAGAGTCGAATCTGAAATTTTTTCTTCACTGGTGATATTCTTAAAAGGGGCTCGGTTTGTGTCTCTTGGACGAGGTGTTGTGTCCCTAAGTCTGAAGGTGGTCTAGCTCTTCGCTCTTTGGTAGCTGCTAACAAGGCTTTCCTTTCTAGACTTTGCTGGGACATTATTAATCGTAGGGAGCCTTATTTGGACATCTTTCTTTCTCGGTTTCTCTGTCAAGGGAGACATCGTCATTATGTCAAATCTACAATCTGGTTTGGCTTTAAAGATTGTCATCCGGCACTTATGCAGAATTCCAAATGGCTAGTTGGAGCAGACTCACATGTGCTTTTTTGGCTTGATAATTGGTTGGGTTACTGTATTGCGGATAGGGTGGGGATCCCGGCTCACTTACGACATCACTTTCAGTTTTCTATTTCTGATTACACCACCAATGGGGTTTGGGATATTCTACCGGAGTTCTGTATGGCTTTCCCGGATGTGGCTAGAGACATTGCTAATTACACCTTAGCTCCTCCTCACTCTGATACCCGAATATGGATACCTTCATCAAATGGATCTGCTTCTAGTTCTATTTTCTATCAACACTTTCGTCCGGAGTTTCCTGTGGTCACTTGGGGCGATTGATTTCGGCACCTTACATACCACCTCGCCGCTCTGTCACACTTTGGCGGGCTATTCATGGTAAATTGCCTACACTGGATCACTTACGTCACAATGGCTTCATGGGACCGTCTTTTTGCGTGTTCTGTCGGTCTTCAGGTGAGGATATTGATCATATCTTTGTGCATTGTTGCTTCATTCAGGATATTTGGCACCGTATTTTGGATATCTTTCATCTCCAGATGCCCTCTATCTATAGCTTGAATGAACTGGTGCTTTTTGCCATGTCTCGGACATTTAGCTCCCAGGTTGGCTCCATTTGGCGTCTTGCTTTGTCACCTTGATTTGGCTAATATGGTCTGCCCGGAACAGGAGGATTTTTGATAATGTTCCTTTCTCACGACACTCCATTATTCTCTCTCTGAAGTCCTTGATACGGGAGCAACATCATTCTTTGAAAGGTTCTATGTTCAATACTCAGGAGGACCTTTTTACTCTTCATTCATTGGGTATACGTGGGCGTGCTAGGGGCAGCACCACTATAGTGGAGGTTCAATGGCATTCCCCGATGTGGGGTTGGATTAAATGCAATACAGACGGCAGTGCTATGGGGTCCCCGGGTGATGCTAAAGCCGCAGGAGTTTTTCGTAATCATTTTGGGCATGTCCTTTGCTGTTTTGTCACACATATAGGTTGCGCCTTTGCCTATGAGGCTGAGTTTGTGGCAGCCATGACTGGCGTGGAGTTGGCTTGCCAACAGGGTTGGTATCGTCTTTGGCTTGAGACGGATTCTACCTACGTGGAGGGCCTTTTTCAGTCTCGTTCCACAACTGTTCCTTGGAAGTTTAGGAATCGATGGCTACGAGTTCTGGATCTCCTTTTTACTTTGGAGT
>JAHHQI010000045.1:0-20221 GCA_028274465.1 Plantago ovata | reverse complement strand
CTTTCCAGCAATTAAATCAAATAGCAACAAATTTAACTAAACTTCAAACAATCTAGCAAACAACACGCAAAACTCATTCCACATCTCCAATGCAAAACTAAGTCCAGTCTCCAACGAGTCCGAATAATCCTAAGTTTTCAAAGATTAAAAGACTCAAAAGTTGTGTCAAATGTCGTCAAAAGTTGTTCAGAAACTAATTTCCAGCCACTTCATCATTCTTCATAGATGTAGATCACATTGTCATTCGCATCAAGAGCGAGCTGATCCCTCATTTCTGTCATGATTGAAAAAAAAGGCTTTAACATAGCAACACAATATATTAAATCAACATGTAGCTCAGCAGGCAGGTCAAACAATCAATCAATAAAACATACTTCTTCAATTTCTTCTAGTTGTTCTAAATCCTTCAAGTTCTGTTCCATGTCACGTATTTGATTACGTTTCCTAGCTCTTAGCCAATCTTGAGTACAAATAAAGCGTGCACGGTCTAATAAACGTGAAAAAAGAAACGAATGAAAGTCCACATCAAAAATAAATAAATATAACACTATTGATTAAATTAAATTGGGTTACAATACCATTGGATTTAAAGAGCTTCTAAATTGATCAACTTGGCGACCCCCCCGCACTAAAAGCGATTCGGATGCCACAGTAGACAAAGGAATAGCAAGAATATCACGCGCCATCCGTGTGAAACAATAGGATAACGATGCTCATTTTGTTTCCACCAATTAGTGCATCTAATGCCACATTCTCAGTTGCTATCTCTTCATCCAAGTACCTATATTGCAGTGAAAGATGGAGTAATATCAGAAAAAGTAGTATTAATGTAATGTAGTGCAGAACGCAATATATATATGTACTACACACTAATAATACACGTTACAGACCTATAAGGCTATTACACACAAAAGTAATCTTAATGTAGTAAAAAAGTAATACATATTAATGTAGTGTAGAAAAAGTATATTAATATAAATTGTCATCTTTTTTGTTTGCTTCATGCAAGTTTTTCTACTTTAGTCTCACTCTCTCTCTTTATTGTTCCTAGTGCAGAACGCAATATATATGTACTACATACTATTCATGATTGTAATTGTCTCACTCATTTATTCATGACTCATCAAGACTTTAACCAGTAGCTAGCAATGCTTTGCATGCAACATTTATAAATTAATATAACCAAAAAAGAGGGAGTAATTAATATATTACATCTGCCGCTAATTATCAAATCCAACAACCATGATTATCTTAGATTTCAAGTGAAGTAATCATGTGATTAATAAATATTAATTGATTCCTTGGCCATTGGTTCAAATTAGAAGCAGAATGTAAAAGAGGGAGTAAGAGTACAGTACCTTTCAAATTCAGTTTTTGCATTGCCATTGTTTCCCTTCTTTCTTTTAACTCTTTCCATGAGTTGATCGTGATAGTCCGTAGGTTCAGCAGCAGATACATTAATAGTGACTGTGGGATCAACATTTTCAGCATCCTTATTCGGAGAGTAGAGAGTTTTATACTCCTCAAATAGTTCAAAGGCACACTTCTTGACTTCAATTACTAATGCCTTGCTTCTTCCTGCCCGAACATATCTTTTAGAGTCTCTTCAACTATGTCAAGCTTGGAGTATGGATCAAGAAGCACAACCATATAATCATCACGTTCATTTTCTTCAAATCTCCCCAATACTTGTCATATTTTGTCCCATCTTAACCCCATCGATTTCATCATTGGGTCAACATTTTATTTCCAATCATTCAGCATAGTAATACAGCGAGAGATATCTATTAGGCCTTTATTACTTGTCGTGTACAAAGATCCAGAAATGCGTCTTGTCAAATTATAGAATCCCTCCAAAATACAACCAAACTCCCCACTTTTTTCCAATAAGTATCATTAGGAGGTTGTTCTTCTTTCTTAGCCGAAGAAGGCAAACGAACACCATCAATACAGCGTCTCAACTTATATGCAACAAACAACATTTTATAAGTGGAATTCCAATGGGTAGGACAGTCCTGAGATAGCAATGCTTTGTATCTAGTTTCAGTCTCAATGCAAGCTCTTTCAACCTTGAAACCTAGCAGGAGCATTCCTGATAAACTTCACGGCATTCCTAACTCTATTGATGGATACTTCTTCTTCATTTATACCATCCCAAACAATCAGATTGATAATATGTGCAATGCATCTCATGTGAATATTTTTTCCTTTACTGATACCTCCCAAACGCTCAATCATTTGTTGCAAATAAACACACGCAGTATTATTAGGACCAGCATTATCAACCGTCACTGTATAAAGCTTAGAATCTAGCCCCCAGATATTAACAATCTTCTACACCTTTGCCTATATCTTCACCTTTATGACTAGTGATAGGACATAAATTAATGACTCTTTCTGCAAATTCCATTCAGCATCAATAAAATGAGCTGTGATTGCCATGTAGTTCAGCTTTTGATTTGACGTCCATGTGTCAGTTGTTATGCTAACTCTTTGACAAGAGTCCCTAAAAACACCTTTTAGCATCATCTTTTCCTGCTTGTAAAGCTTTAGAACATCACGTGCAACAGTGAAACGTGACATACATGTATTTAGACAAGAAACCTCCATGACACGGACAAAACCAGGGACTCAACAAAACTAAAGGACAATTCTTCAAGAACAACCATTTCAGTAATTGCTACCCTAACTTCTGACAGATTTACAACCCCATATTTCATTTTCCCATCAGCCCCATCTTCATTATTATCCAAAACCCAGGTTTAAACATCAACTCAGATTGATTGCCTTTGCATTTATTTGCTGGATTTAACAAACAGTTCTCGGCATGATTTTTAACGTTCTTAGAGCCACTATTATTACCATCACATTTGTATGTATTATCACAGAACTTACACTCAACACGCAGTTGGTCACCCTCCAGATACTCTATGAAGAACTTCCATATTCTTCCTTCTACCCTCTGATTTGATGTACCTTTTCCCCGCCTTGAGTTTCTTATTTTCAGGCAAGCCAAGTTGTATCTCCTGCAATTCATCATCATCAAACAAGAGCACATCGGCCTCCACATCAGCAACAGCTTTCCGTTTTCATCCCATCTGAAAATTCAACAAACTAACATTCATATTGACATTGAAACAAAGACCAAAAAAGAAAAAAATTCATGATCAACGAAAAAAGACCAACTTGCATACTTGCCAAGACCAAAAAAAGAAAAAAAACAGTACATTACATTTACATACATAGCACCATTATAGCCAACTTGCCAAGACCAAATTCATGATAAGCGATACTAATTGATTTAATATAATTAATTATCATAACACACTAGAAAAGTAGCAATCATTAATTATATACTCCAATCTTTGTAAAGTACAATTATACAGGATTACAGGTCAAAGAATGGATATTCTGCTCCAATGTTTAACTACTACTATATATATATATACGATACTTGGCATTAAGTGTAGTAATAAGATAAGAATATAGTGAATACTAAGTACGAACAGAGGAAGCCGAACTGCGGCAGAGGAGCAGAGGAAGCCGCAACCGGAGAATGAACAGGAAACGGAGAACTAGGAAGTAAAATAATAAGAATAAAAATTATACAGAATAGCAGGCAGCAGAACCGATCAGAGAAAGGGGAAGATCGCGGAGCGGAGCCGATCAATGGCCTTGTGTGACGGTTTGTATTTCTTGTTTTGTATCGTAAAGGTGAAAAGTGATTGGTAGGGTATAAGACAAACTAGGGTTAATGTAAAAATGTTAAAAGAAAAAAGTGTAAAAAAAAATACGGGTCATCCGGGCAAACCCGGAAATTTCCGGGTTTGGCCCAGACAAGACCGGACCTGGACATGGGCAGATCCTATGACCCGGGGACCGGACCGTATAGGACGGTTCCGGACGCCGGTTCGGTCCGGGTCTGCTCAGTCCTACTTAGAGCACCTTATGGAGACTCTTTTGGTATTTAATTGGGACTTAAGTCGCAATTAAGCCCAAAAATGACTCCAATGGGACTTTTTGGGGCTACTATTTAGTAGCCCATGGGAAAAGGGCTATAGCCTCCATTTAAATCCCAATTGATATAAATAATTTCTTTGTATTAGAAAATAGAATAATGAAGTTGTATATGTCATATGGGCCCACTTAGAACCCGATTAATCCCAAAAACCATATAAGTCTTCAATTTGGGAGGCTTTTTTACTCACTTATATGTTTAAAGCCCCACACCATAACTAATGTTCTTACTAACTAATCTCTCATAGAGCTATGATTCGTGGCCTTAAACGATTGGGCTGTTGCACTCCACCAGGGGCATTCATGAAGGTGATGGTACCCGTTGTTGGACAAGGTGCACCAGTTAGAAAAACACTACAAGAAAAACTTGATTCAGCGACGGATGAGACGGATGTCATCCGTCGCTATGTAAGCCTGATCCGTCGCTATCCGTGCTTAACGACGGATGGTCCGTCGCTAAATAGGACGTCGCAGAAAGTAGCGACGAATCGGGCTTATGTCGCTAAATTTAGCGACGGATTAGTTATACCGTCGCTCAATTGACGTTGACCAATTGAGCGACGGATAATATTATCCGTCACTAAATATAGAGACGGATAATCTAAATCTGGTTTTTTAAAATAAAAAATTTGTTTAAATTATTTAATTCACCTACAATATAATAATATTAAAATATATAACTTTTTAAATGCAATAAGGGTGTTGCGAGAATCGAACTCGTGACCTGTCGCATTAAGCGAGAAAATACGCATGAAAATAAACCACGAATAAGACAGACTCTCATAAAAAAATATATATATATATTGAGCAGAAATGAAATACAGAGAATTTTAACATAACCACCATACGCAAAACCAATGCAATTCAAATGGATATCATGTAAATTCACCTTATCATTATATCTCAGAGCAGACATTTTCTCATTTCCACCAAACCACCCCAATTAAGTCATTGAGAACCTCCTGCATCACCAAACAAGACAATAAATTTCATCTTCATATACTTATTATAAGCATGGAACTTAAGAAAAAAAAGTAGTATTAATTAATGGTATGAAATGATAAGGTTTATTTGTCTCTTGAGTGGTAATCTTTTCAATACTATTTGCTGGTATTGAATGATAAATTTTATCCTAGACACACGTGTGAGCGAATTTTATTGTTGAAGGTATGACAATGGCCAGAGGTTCCAGCCCACTCTTCACAAGGAGCAGTTGATTCACAAACATAAGAAGACAAGGCCAAGAGAAATCATAATAACATATAATTTCAATATTCAGACTTGAAAGTACAGAAAGAATGAATAAGTTTAATCTTAAATTACCAGCTCACAATGACTGTTGTGCAGTTTATCTCCCTCCTTGCCTGTAGGATAATTACCTGAAACGTTCAACTAATTACCTGCTCACAAACATCAGAAGAGTTTATTATATATCCATCACACAAACACAATCAAGAGGCTGAAAATAATTGTTGGAATCACAAAAACAGCATCATCTCATTCTTGAACAAATATGATTATTAAATCCAGGATTAGATGACAATGTGCTATTTGAGTAGTCATAAAATGTAACTTACAATTGATCACAATAAGAAACATAAAAAATCAAATAGCACTCTTGTAAGTATGTGAAGAAACAAAACAGCAGAGCGCAGAACCAAAATAGACACAACTAAACAAAAAGTAAAGCCAAGTAGCAAGAAAGACATACATTTGATAAACTCCACTCAGTTTTCATAAAAGTGAAATTTGTAGTTCTATTCTTTAATACCCAACTATACAATGTGCACAAAAAGCAAATTCCAGCAAACTGCAAAGTTATGTTATATTATATTTCATATCGTCCATTCGAACCAATTAACTGATTAACACTAGACATTCAAGTATTCAAATAGAACAAGAACACACCAAAATTCAGCTCAAATAGTACTCTTGGAATGGAATTAACTTAGACAACTCAGCTCAAATAGTACCAATAATCCCAAATTTTATAATTCAGAAACCCTAACTAAACAAATTCAGGCCTAACATAGCAACACATATTAATTTAGCAATACATATTAATTTCTAATCAATCAACCAATAACCCCCAAATTATATACTTACAAAACAATCAGAAACCCTAACTAACATAATCAAGGCGAAATAAAATCAAAGCAAGCGCGAGTGAGTACATCGACTTACTAGGGATCTCCGGTGGTAGTGGCATGGTGGTCGGCAGGGGTGATGGTGGAAGAGGACTCCGGTTCAGTGGTGGGCGGTAATGGGTGATTGTGGGGTGGAAGATGAAGAGATCGAAGAGAGAGAGAGAGAGAGGAGAGAGAGAGAGAGAGAGAGAGAGAGAGAGAGAGAGAGAGAGAGAGAGAGAGAGAGAGAGAGAGAGAGAGAGAGAAGAAGAAGAAGAAGAAGACGAAGAAGAAGAGAAGAAGATGATGAAGGAAGAATATATGATCGATCTACATCTAGATCTGATCATATATTTTTTTTTTTTTTTTTTTTTTTTTTTTAATTTTTAACATAGCGACGGTGGGTGGGTTCATCCGTCTCTAAATTAGGACGGATAAATCCATCGTCGCAAATTTAGGGACGAATAAATCCATCTGTCGCAAATTTAGGGACGGATAAATTCAGCCGTCGCTAAATACTAGTCAAATTTCTAACCGTCGCTATAATCACCGATCCGTCGCTATTTGTGACGGATATAATCCGTCGCTATTCACCCGTCTCTATTTGGCTGTTTTCTTGTAGTGAAAAGAACGGTAATTTTATCTTTGTTTGATTTTTTTGAATTAGAAGAAGACTTAAAAAATGTTCCTTTTAAACTTATTTAATCATATTAATTATATTATTTTAATATTAAATTTTATTATTATTATTATTGTTTTATAAATCTTAAGTTTGTTCGGATGCAAATAAATTCAATTTGGAACAGTTCTTACATCTTAGTCAAATTCGTGTACCAAAATGTAATTGTTCAACTAGTAGGCATGAAAACGATATTAGGAACGTAAGAGGGTACTAAAAGTTACACACCCGTATATAATGAGTGTTGATTTAGCGGCAATATCCACAATAAAGTTGTTGTAACATAAAAATTTGTCAAAAAGGAAATCTAAAAATTAAAGAAACGGAAAAAATGAATACGTAAAGAATCTTTAAAAAATACAGAATCTAAAAAAAAGTACTATTTTCATTTAATATGCACTGAGTTTCAAAGGATAGAATACAATGAAATTGTTTGTTTATAAATATACCATGATACATATCATCCTTCAATACACAACAACACATGTTCATTACATGTTGAAGATAACAACTAAATATAAGTATTAAGTGATTAAATAGCAGCATAGGTGCAACATGAGGTTAGTGTTTGTTTTGATTATTATGTTATTTGGTATGATTGAAAGGTCTGTAAGTCCAGATTCATGTAGTGGCATTCGATTGGAAGAGTTTCTTGAAAATTGCAAGGAATACTATGATGCATATGATCCAAAAGTGGCTCCTAGCAAAAGTTGTTGTAGAGGTATTTCAACCATGCTCGAATCTCTATCTGGTGGTGGTAAAATGAATCGTGAATGCTACAAAAACTCTCATAAGTTGTCATTTAAAGTTGACAAGGATAAATCATTCGCCCTGGCAGAAAAATGTTCATCGAATGTTTTTGACATGAAAATTAAATTTTGCTGCCTTTTTTTGACAAGATGTTGTCCTTGTTGTCCTAAATTCCCTGGTCAAACTTTTTGCCAATTTGTGGAAAATAATTGAGACAAAACATAGTTTTGTTATATAAGTAATAAATGAATTAGCTTATTGTACAATGTGAAACATTTGTATGCCCTTACATAATTTCTTTTTATTGTTCAAATAGAACGCGGATATGCGTAAAACCATAGTAATTATTTGTTCAAACTTCCAATAAGAATAAACCAAGTGATTGTCATCTACTCGAGAAGTATATAGCCCAACAATCAAATCCACCGGAGAACACATGTAAGTCAATCCATGTATGCATGTATTAATTTAGTTTTACCTTTTAA
Source organism: Plantago ovata (assembly GCA_028274465.1). NCBI lineage: Eukaryota > Viridiplantae > Streptophyta > Magnoliopsida > Lamiales > Plantaginaceae > Plantago > Plantago ovata. The sequence goes on along the minus strand of JAHHQI010000045.1, from coordinate 12,164 downwards.
ATTTAAATATGATGATGACACTATTAAACCAATCTTTTAGAGGAAACCATAGTCGTCTGTCTAAATCTGCTTGGACGCAGCGTATTTTATATGGGAATTATGTTGTGTATTTTCTATTTTTATACATGGATGGATGCATCTGATTGTGTAACCACGAGGTCAAGATCCGTTCTTTTAGTTATTTAGTTATATGTCTTTTGTTACGATATGTTTCATAGAAAATAACTCTTATGAGTATAATGGACTATAAACCCCATCCCACATTTGAGGTGACCAATGGGCCGGCCAACCCTTAAAAGCTCGTCCCCTCATAACTCGGGTTTGTTCCATCACCATGTCATACTTTTCTTTAAGGAGACTGGCTAGGCTTTTCTAGGAATATGTAGGCCCGACATAGTCCCTATACCTATACTAAACGGGTTGAAATGGGCCTAAATGTGGGTCGTACGGCCTACTTTATAAACGGAGTATTCTTTTTCATTGTAAAAACATGCACATCTGAATAGAAAGTTATAAATACTCAAAATAATTGTTCTCTGATTTTTTATTATAAAAATATTATGATTATATTTTCAAATAAAATTCCGTAATTAATTTTCTGATATGATTGATGATTAATACGAGGTAAAGAAAAACTTAAAAGTTAACGTTTTCAAATGGAACCTTTTAATAAGTATTTTAAAATTAGGTTTCATATTTACATGAAAATAATTACATATCTTCGCTCTTATATATGCAAATAAATTACAAATAGCCCCGCAATCTTGACTTTTCGCGAATTAAACTGTTTTTAAATGACATTTTATCCCTGAACATTATTAGATTTTGAATTTTACCAAACAACCTCAATTTTATTTATTGCAAAACAAACTCACATAAATTGAGTTTATTTCATAATTGGTATTATTATATTTTTTTGAATGTGTGATTTAGGAGAATGTTTAAAGAAAAATCAACCTTCAAAATTTTAAAAAGGAACAAAGGGAGTAAGGCTCTGTTCTCTTCGTATGAAATCTCATTATTTTCGTTCAAAATCAGTTCGGTCAGTTCAATTATGTTCAGTTTCATTCAGTTCTGTTCAGACTTGATTAGTTATTTTATACTACAAATAAATTATGTTTAGTTTCATTCAGTTCGGTTATGTTCACTTCAGTTCTGTTCACACGAAAACACAGTTTCTAATAGATAAGATAATGAATTAAATATAAGTATAATTGGTAATTTCAATCTAGGTGTAAGAATTCAAGATTGGACAAGCACATAGGGTAACATAAAGCTGAGATCGGGATAAATGGAGCAAATGGTAATTTGCCAGAGCGGCGTTATCTGAAATTGCAGTGAAACTAAGTGCCATGCGGGACAAAGTGCTGTACCGTATGGGCGGTGGAGCCACCTCTTGAGCCCGTATGGACAACCTCTAGAATTAATCCTGCTGGATGGTTGGTCCCGGGACAAATTGTAACCACACGTCTCGACGAAGACGTTGAAGAATTTAAGGGGGTAGATTGTATGTACCCCGCATCCCACATCGCTTAGGACTGAATGTGATAAAGGGCAGTGGCGAAGGTCCGTGAACCTGGCCCGTACCTATATTAGTATTATAAAAAAAAAATTATTAAAAAACTACTATTTGGACCCCCTTGAAAATATAAAATAAAAGCTTAATTATTAAAGAACGAGACAAAGTCAGTAAAATTGCTATATTAAACGGGAAAATCATGACAAATTACTATTAGTTCTGATTAGTACTCATTATTTTTGGCTTATATATATAAAAAATTGCTATATTAAACTGAAATATCATGACAAATTATTTACACTACGGCCCCAGTGAAAATTTTCCTGGATTCGCCATGATAAAGGGTATAGTATATGTTAGACCACCACTCTTACATGGTATGAGACCTTTGGGTGATACAAAAGTACAACCATGCGGGCTCATTCCTGAAGCGGACAATATCATACCATCGAGACGTGTGTGGGTCCGTCATGAGTAACACGCTGGGCCAACAGGTCGGGTATCGACCCATTAGTGGCCAAGTCGTTACAGAATGTGTGGAGCAAAGCGGACAGTATCATAATACAATAATATGCGTACATGACCAATTTTAGATGCACTCAAATATAATCAAATAATTTCCTTATATTTTGGAAATCAAAATAGAACACGGCCAAACTTTGTAAAGACAGAGCAAAGAGAACTGATATATAGAATAAATAAACAAAATAGCTATAAAAATATACTTAGACTAATTGATCAAGGACTAATTTACTCTCTATTTAGTCATGCTACTGTTGATCTGCTTTGGACATTACTCGTATTTTAGATAGATATGCTCTCGCTTCTGGACAGGTCATTAATTTGGAAAAGTCTACTGTTGTGTTTAGTAGAAATAGGGGAGCGAGAGGGTGGAGGGGGTAAGTGGTTATCTCCCAGTAAGGGTAGTTGATAAACATGAAAAGTATTTGGGGTTACCAACTGAGATGGGTAGATCTAAAATGAGGTGTTTGGTTGGCTCCGAGAGAGAGTTTGGGAATAGGGGTTCAAGGGTATTGGAATAAGTTGTTGTCTCAAGCTGGGAAAGAGGTTTGATTAAATCAGTGATCCAGGCTATTCCGACTTATGTCATGGGTTGCTTAAGTTATCGGAGTATCTGTTACATGAGATCGAATCCTTATTGCTAGATTCTGGTGGGGCAAGTAAGGATAGGAAAATTCATTGGGTGAATTGCATCACTTATGTGATAGTAAAAGAGATGGTGGGATGGGTTTTAGGGACTTACATTCTTTAATCTTGCTATGTTAGGGAAATAAATTTGGCGTATAATTCAATTTCTAGACTCCCTTCTTAGTAGGGTTCTTAAGGCAAAGTACTTCCCCAATTGTGATGTTTTAGATGCGGTACCAAGCTAACTCTTCTTTTACTTGGAAAAGTGTTTGTGCTGCTTTGAATTTAGTAGGTCTGGTATTAAATGGAGGGTGGGTAATGGTCGGAGTATCAGTGTTTGGGAGGATAATTGGCTTCCACGAGATTATAATCTAAAGCCTATCACTCCTGATCTGTTCCAATTAGGTCCCATACTAGTCGCTGATCTCTTTAAAGAGGGGAGCTGTGAGTGGGACGAAGATAGAGTGAGGCAGATTTTCTGGGACCAGGATGTACTTTCTATTTACAAATTCCTCTCACTTCACATCATATGGAAGACATTCGCACTTGGCACTATTCAAGGTTTGGTACTTATACTGTCAGGAGTGCTTACCACCTGGCTAGGCACCTTGATAAAGTGGAGCGGAACAACAGAGTCGGGGGGACGAGTAAACAGTGGGTTGAAAGCTGGAACTGGATATGGCAACGTAACTTGCCTAATAAATTCGAGTGTTCTGCTGGTGGCTTATGAAAAATGCTTTACCTACTTTATCCACGTTACTTAAGCGTGGTGTGGTTTTTGATGCGCTTTGTCCTGTTTGTCGTGAGGATTCTGAGTCTTATTTGCATATATTTAGAACCTGTCCTTATGCGCGCTGTTACTGGGCTATGTCTGATTTGCCTAACTCAGTTTTTGTACCATATTTTGATGATATACAGAGTTGGGTTGCACATGTCCGTCAGCACTACAACACAACAGATTTTGAGCGGTTCGTGTGCTCTTGTTGGTGTATTTGGAGCAACAGAAATAAACTCGTGCATGAAACAGTAGCTACGATCCCATGGAGTCAGTGTTGTTCGTTTCCAACTACATCCGCCGCTACACAGAAGCTCAACATCATTACTCTGATCCACGACCTCCTGAACAAACGACAAGATGGCAGCCTCCTCCAGTTGGTACTCTGAAAATAAATTTCGACGCCTCTGTACGACGCTCCAATGCTGGCAGCAATCTGGGCTATGTGATCCGCGACCATGACGGGACTGTGCTTACATGGGAGTCTAAGTTCCAGAGGAATACTTTGGATCCGGAAATTGCTGAAGCACAAGACGCTCTCCTGGCAGTCAGAAAAGCAGTTACTCTAAATGCCCAACGGTTCCAATTAGAAGGTGATTGCTTAGCACTCATGACACAGCTCCAACAGCCAAACCCATCTTTCTCTCCAATCGGCGGAATTGTCCAGGAGATCAAGTCCATCACTGCTATCTTTTCATTCTCTTTTATTCATGTTTTACGTTCAAACAATAAATTTGCACATTTATTAGCTCACGACTGTAGCAGTGATTGTGGTGAACCTGATGTTTTGCCGATTGTTGATCCAGATTTGTTGGACGTTTGATTGCTTAATATAAGATTGTTTTTCCTAAAAAAAAAATTAAATCCGGGCAAAAGATAGTTAACTAAACATGAGTCTTATTGGTGCTGGAATAAAAGTAATTGCTTTTCGCTTCAAGAATCTCTTCAAACCTGAGATCTTCACTTTCTATTCCACCAAACTTCAACTCTTCTAAACCATAAATACCTTTAAATGATACCTAGAAGTTGCTTCTTATAGATTTCACGTTTCTTCATTACATAGCTTCAGCAAAAGAGAAAGGTAATGCATAGAAGGCCACAAAATCCATTTTCTTATTATATGGTAGTAGTGTTGGGTTGCTAGCTAACCTTTCTTGTAGCAATTTGCATAGATCGACCAACTAAACATTGATCTGGACCGGCAATTTATACTTCTGCGTATATTTCGGCAGATTGAAGCATGATGTTAATTAATTTAATGAATGAATAATGAATACAACATGAATATTTCACTTTTGTACTAATCATGAGTGAGTGAGGGAGAGAAACCCTAGAGCCCCCAACCGTACGATTCCGGCCGCTCACCGGCCACCAAACTCGAACCTCCATAGCCAAAGAGCCCACCCTTTCACCCATCATCCCCACCCCCCAAATCTTCCAAGAACGGAGGTATTAGGACTAGACTTCGTTCATCTAGAAACTTTATAGACTCTTTTTTCTATCTACTTTACAAACTTCCCTGCTGACGCTACCCCGAGGTTAATTTGGGAAAATCTTTTCCGTTGTGGGAAGATTCTGGATGTTTTTATTCCGGAAAAGACAAACAGAGAGGGGAAAAGGTTCGCTTTGTTAGTTCCGAGGTTGTCGAGATAAGTTGTTGGTGCTTGGAAGAGTGCAGAATTGTGGATTAGAAGTTTCAAGCTCCTCGCTAATATTGCTCATTTCTCTAAGGATGGTACAAGTACTCAAAGAGGTCTCTCGAGAGAAAACAGGGACAGAGTTATCCACAGAACTGCGTGGAGGGCAAGAGACACCAGCTTTGTGGATGTGGTGAACGGTAGGAGGGTTCATAATCAAATACCTCAGTCTAGAGTTTCGGCTGGCGTTGAACTTGGTTCTGAGAATCAGCAGAGAGGTCAGTTTGCGCATGGTGTAGTTTCCGATAATGTTGTGGCTCCCCAGCCTTCTGTGCTTACTGTGGAATGCGAAAGGGATAGAGAACTTGAAGTCAGAGCTGCTGGGAGTTTCGTTTGTAAGCTTGAGAGGTCGGTTTCGTTGTTCGATGTGAGTGACTGGTTGCAAAAAGAAAATTTCAATTCTGTACGTCTCTCCAGATTGTCGTGGGAATATATTGTTTTGGATCCAGGTAACGCGTCAGAAGGGTTGAGGTTGAAGGAGTTCTTGCCGTTATTGGAATCAAAAGGAGTGATCTAATCTCAGGAATGGGGTGCTGGTTTTACAAACCTGAAACGTCTAGTTTGGATTCATGTGTACGGTGTCCCTCTTTCTTGTTGGAAGGAAAGCACTTTTGTGAGTTTATGTCAACACCTTGGTAAGATTGTTCTTGTTGATGAAGTTACTCTTCACCGTGATGATATAAGTTGCGGGCGTGTGTGTGTGGAGACCGATTCTTTTCAGTTAATTAGGAAGATGGTTTTTCTAAAAATTGAAGAGTTTGTTTACAAAATCCAATTGGTAGAAGAATCACCTATCCAATTCGTTGATATTCATAGGGATGGTTCAGAGCCAGATTTTCGGTTTCTTCGTCGTCTAATCAGTTTGAGAGTGACTCAGAGTTGCAGGAGGTTTTAGAGGAGCAAAACTCTTTGGAGAATGAAGTGGTCCCACCTTTTATTGATATCATGAAGGGCCCAATCAAGGCTCTGTCTGTACGGGTTCCAAGAATTTGGGGAATGAACAAAGTGTTGTTGAGTGTTTATTATCTGATGATTTTGGGGATCAGAGAGTTGTCAGTAATGGTACTAAGGATTTAAATTTGAATTTGGAAGCTACTGGGGCTGATTAAATGAAGAGTTGGGCCGTGACACAAATAAGGAGTTGGGCCTGGTAGACAAGTCGAATGTGGGTGATAAGTCAAGCCCATCTATCCTCCGTTTGACTGTGAACTATTGCCTGTTAATTCTTTGGGCTTGAATCAATCTCAGCGAAGTAATGGTGATCTTTTTAACTTACTGCCAATCATTGAGAGTGTTGCAAATAGGTCGACTACAGCTGCGGTAACCAGTTGTGATCTGGGGTCTGTGGGTATGAAAAAAAGGAGATTAACACACGTTGGGATATTCAAGCAGTAAGGGAGTCGCTTGCTGCTATTGAGGGCGATGGTTCTGCAGATAAGTCCTTGTCTTCAGGTCCCGGGGAAACTTTGGTTCATTCGACTGACGTCGTAGCTCAAGAAGTGGGTTGTTTAGATTCTGATTCTTCTCGAGAGGTGGTGGCGTCGAAGTTATGGGAAAGATGTATAAGTTGGGGCTGGTTGTCGAACAGAGAAGCAGGATGTAATCGATTTTTTACGGCTTGTGAGAATAGGGACATGTTGACTAGGTTCTACTGTGTCGGGTTTGGGTGCTGAGACTCGGGTTTAATAATGCGGATCCTAAGCTTTAATGTTCGAGGGTTGGGGGGGGGGGGGGAGTATAAAGAAGAAGGAGGTGGCGGATTTATTAGAAACGACAATGTTGATTTGTTTGCCTTCAAGAAACTAAATTGAGTACTGTTAGTAAAAGGTTGGTGAATTCCTTATGGGTAATGCGGATGTGGATTGGGTTTTTAGTGGTTCAAATGGTCTTTCGGGGTTTTTTTTATGTATGGGAGTACGTCTTGCTTAAGAAGTTTGATTTTGGGGTGGTGATGATGGTGTTTTAGAAATTGAGGGTGATTGGGACGGTTTGTCCGTGTTCGTATCGCAAATGTTTATGGGCCTAATTCTTCTTCGGGAAGAACTCGGCTATGGAAGGTGTTGAGCGAAAGGGTGAATTCGAGCCGGATTGGAAAATGGTGTATTTGTGGAGACTTTAATGCGGTAAGATGGCCTAGTGAAAGAAAGGGTGTTCGCGAGAGTTGTGTGGATAGACATGCGCTCTTCAATGAGTTTGTGTGATACCATTGATTTTATTGATCTTCCTCTTCATCGTAGAAGGTTTACGTGGTATAGGCAAAATGGATCTTGTTGTAGTCGTCTTGATAGATTCTTGTCTCAAAAGAGTGGATGTCTAATTGGGGTAACATTGCACAATTTGGAATTCATAGAAAAGTTTCGGATCATGCGGCTATCCTCATAAAAAATGAGAATGTGGATTGGGGCCCTAAACCTTTTAAGTATGTAAGTGGGGTGGCACAAGGATGAGAAGTTCGTGGATCTTGTTAAAAGCACTTGGCGTAACTCAAATGTTTCGGGGGGGGGGGGGGGGGGGGGGGGCTTGTTCTCAAGGAAAAATTGAAGTTGCTAAGGAGAAGATAAGGAGTTGGCTTAAGGAAGATGTGGGAGTTTGGAGGGAAGGATTAAGAATCTGACGCAAAGACTTGAGGAATTGGATCGTCGGATGGAGGTCCAATCGACTCGGGGAAATGGCAACGCCCCTTAGCTACGGACAGTTCTGGTACTGTTCCGGTTTTGGTGACAGCAACTCGGTTCTTCGTTCGGCTAGCGGAAGGATCGATGATGAGGTGAGGAAAGATTTTTTGGAAGTCAATGAGAAGTTGATTCATGCTTTAGAATTGCAACAAAATGTTAAATATCATCAAGCCAAGGAGAATTGGATCCAACAAGGAGATGCAAATTCAAGTTCTTTCATCGTTGTGTGGAATTCAAAGGTAGAATGAATCGGTCGAAGGTTTGAGAGTGAATGGGGTGTGGCTTGAGGAAGTTGGAAAAGTTAAAGAAGGGTCCGGAGTCACTCGAGAAACAATTGGGAATATTCAAGGTGGAGGTTTTAGTGTTGCGGGTTGAATTGTTCGTCACTTTCTTTGGAAGATCGGTGGAGTTGGAGAAAGAGTTGATGATGCTGAATTAAGAGGCTGTTTGGAGTTGTGGAGTTGATAAAAGCCCGGGTCCGGATGGCTTTTCTTCCATTTCTTTCGTTTCTTTTGGGATGTGTGTGAAAGGTGATGTAATTCGTTTTGTCAAAGAATTTCATTCTAATGCTAAATTAGTTAAAGGGCTTAATAGTTTTTTCATCCCCCTTGTTCCTAAAAAGTCGAATCCGGGGCTATTGAGGATTTTCGGCCAATTTCTCTCATCGGAAGTGGATATAAAATTGTGGCAAATTGTTGGCTAATCGCATGAGCAAAAAAATGGATAAATTGATCTCGTTGAATCATCGGCTTTTGTGGGTGGAGGAACATTCTTCATAGTGTCGTGGTAGCGAATGAAATTTTTAGTGAGGCCAAAAAAGAAGAAAAAGAGTTTGTTTGCCTTTAAAATTGACTTTGCTAAGGCTTATGACACGGTGAGTTGGGTGTTTCTTGAAAAAATGTTGAGACTCTTAGGTTTCGGTGAAGTTTGGATTAGATGGATCATGTTTGTGTCACGACGGCTTCTTCCTCGTTGATCAATGGGGAGCCCTACTAAGGAATTTGATCTCAAAAGAGGACTTCGCCAAGGGGATCCTCTATCTCCCTTTCTTTTCCTCGTGGTGGCGGAGGGTCTTAGTTTGATGTTGAAGAAGCATGTTCCTTGGGTTTATTTTATCCTTGCAAAGTGGGGAATAATGAAGTGGAAGTTTCTCATCTCCAATTTGCGGATGACACTTTGTTCTTTGGGGAGGCTTTGGAGGAAAATATTGTGACTCTTAAAGTGTGTTGAGGTGTTTTGAGGAATTTCGGGGTTGAAAATAAACTTTGGGAAGAGTAGCCTTATTGGTTGTGGCATTGATGAAGAAGTTGTTGAGCGTTGGGCTTCTTTTCTCAATTGTAAAACGGAGAAGTGCCTTTTCTTTATTTGGGTTTGCCAATCGGTGAGAGGGAGAATAGCACTAAATGTGGAAAGTTGTAGTGGAAAAAATGGAGAAGAAACTTGGAAAGTGGTCTCATAAAGTTCTTTCTTTTGGAGGAAGATTGTCCTATTGAAATCGGTTCTTGGTTCCTTGCCTCTTTATTACCTATCATTCTTTTCCGCACCTTCGCAATTATTCATGACCTTACTTCCCTTCAAAGAAATTTTCTTTGGGGTGGTACTTTGGGGGGAATAGGAAAATGCATGGGTAATTGGGATAGTGTGTGTGTTTCAAAAGAGTTAGGTGGGTTAGGGGTGAAAAATCTTCGTTTCTTCAATTTGGCTTTACTAGGTAAATGGGTTTGGGGTCTCCTTGTAAATTCAAATGCTTTATGGGTTAGAGTCCTTATTTCAAAGTATGGTAATGTGTGGGATAATGTGTTGCGTGTTAGGGAGAGTAAGTCTTGTAGGTCTTGGTGGTCTCTTTGGTGGAAGAACTTAATTTTGAAGGTTGCTTCGTCTTCGTGGTTCTTTAATAGTGTTTGTAGGAACGTGGGTCCGGTCATAAGACGAGATTTTGGTTGAGCCTTGGTTAGGTAAAGGGTTACTTTTGAAAGATTTGTTTCCAAGACTTTTTGCTTTAGAAGAGTTAAAGATTGTAGTGTGTCCGATAGAGTGCGAGGTGGAGTTTGTTGGGATTGGTATAGGGAGTTATCTTCGGGGGGACTTCTCTTGTCTCTGACTTATCCAATCTTGTAATCAATTCGGATCGTGTAAGGTCCTCGTCTAATGATGGATGGTTTTGGTGTGTAGGTAGTGCTTGTGTTTATTCTGTGAATCAGGTTATAATGTGCAATGTAGGTTTTTCTTTCGTTGAATGCTTCTGTTCTGCCTTCCTTTCAAGTGGCGTGGAAGAAGTTCATCTGGTCTACTTCTACTCCTTTCAAGATCAACGCATTTATTTGGAAACTAATGTGGAACAGGTTACCAACCTTGGATAACTTACGGAAGCGCAACGTCATTCATGAGGAACCGTTATCAGATGCAAACTTTGCGCAGCCGATGATGAGGATGCTGTTCACTTGTTCTGTCACTGTAGTTTCTCAATTGCCGTATGGAGAAATCTTGCGGGTTGGATTCAGGTCCCTTTCAGTCGAGTAAATAATGTGGAGGAAGCTGTCAAAGGCGGTGGATGGGTATTTGTAGGTGCTCTAGCGAGTTTGTTGTTGCTGTCACTCAAGGTACTTTATGGGGGTGTGGAAAGCTCGCAATGTTGTTATGTTCACAAGCTCAATCCTGTCAGTGGTTGGGACGGTGGAGAGTATCAAGGTTAGTTTATGGAAGTGTTTGAAAGCTAAAGGAAGAAGAAAGGATAAAGGATATACATTACGGATTGGTTATTCACCTTACGACTGCTGGTGTTGATCGACGACTTGTGCTTGGTTAGCTGCTGTAGTTTTTTTGCTGTCAACTTTGCTGCTTGGGCTCACTTTCTTTCTCCGGTTTCTGCTAGGCCGAATAGGGTGCTGCTGTTTGTGATTTTAATTTTTTCGGTTGGGGTGTTCTGCTGCTAAGTAACGCAAGGGTGCTACTGTTTGTCTTTAGATTTTATTCCTTTGGGGTGTGATTCTTTGTTAAGTTGTATAGGCTTGGGTGTATTTTGTTTATCGGGTTTGGGGTGTGGGCGGTGTTTTTTGGCTTCCTGTGGTTCTGTTGTTGGATAATCGGTGTGGAGGTGCCTTGACTGAGTAGTGTTCCTAGGCTTTAAGGGGTGTATCATGTGTCTACCTCTATTTGGATTGGTTCGTTACCTTTCGGAGGCCATCATCTTTCGTTCTCTCGCTAAGTTGCCTAAACTTGCAAACAAAAGATATTCTCCTCCGTTAGTCTCAACTAGATTTGATTGCCATTTCGTCACCCCCCACTCTTGGCATCTTGCTCGAAGGATGACATACTAGACGAAGGGGGTGGTTGAGTTGTTTGTAACGACCATAACGATTTGGAGGTCCGAACAGCTTTACGCTCCTTTTAGTTGTAGGTTTAGTACTTAGTTGAGGTTGTGCCATCCCTTATGCACTTTCGATTATTTGTATTTGCTGGTTTTTTTTTTATTAATAATATTTTGCCTTTTCTAAAAAAAAAAAAAACATGAATATTCGGCATAATGAAGCATGATATTAATTAATTAATGAATGAATAATGATCACAATACAACATGAATGGTTCGATTAACATACACAACCAAATAAAGAAAATTTCACAACCTGCAATATTAAAAACCAAACAAAGGACAGCAAATCAATTGCAAGTGTTTCGATAGAATTACAATTTACCTCTATAGTAGAATGAATCGTCAACTCTCAATCGTATATTCTTTCTGATCCTAACATTCAGAAAGAAAAGTGAAAGAAAGAGAGTCTTAAACATTTTTTTTTTCAAACACACAAGGAGCATAAAAAGAACAAAAAAAACATTATATTTCACCTCATGCCTTAAGCCAACACTTGAAGTTGTTGAGGAGGATCACTGATACTGCAATTCTTATGTAAATAATGCTCCCTGCATATGAAGTGATAATTAAATTCATTAGAGTCTAGAGAGTAATTAACCAATTGAAATTGAGCAATTACGGCGAACCATACATATTGGCATTTCGTATCTTCAAGCGAAATAGGGTGATTTTGCCAAATAACCAAACAACTATTAATCCTAATAAATTCAAGTGCATAAACAAAATAATATGTAACACAAAAAAAATCGATTCAGTCGTTTCTAAACACCAAATATGCCACAAAGAAAGCAGAGTTGTAAAGAACTGAACTTAAATTACCTTGGATTTGTATTGAGGATTGCCCCAGCCTTTGAAAGAGGACGCCTCGGTAATTACCCGTGGCAGCCTTAATTAAGTGCTAATTAAGTAGCTCTAATCATTACCATAATAATACGGAAATAAATTAAAATCATCACATCTATCAAAATTTGGTAGCAGC
>JAHHQI010000449.1:0-14288 GCA_028274465.1 Plantago ovata | reverse complement strand
AGAAAGTGGATGAATGAATCATCTAGTTAGTAAGAACAATAGATAGGTTAGTTTCACGGACTCTTTAACTTGATCATTAAGAACGCAAGGAACTTCTTATTGATGTGTATGTAACTCTAGTACTTGTAGTTAGTTCTCTCCTATGTTTGCGGGAAGGGATATCATAACGCAAGACTCTATATAGCAATCTAACTAATCTAGTGATCTAGTGTTGTTCTATATAAAGGGAAGACATACAACTCATTCTTACGTGGCATTGTATCTTTTCTCTACAAAAGCAATAGAAAGTGGATGAATGATCATCTAGTTAGTAAGAACAATAGATAGGTAGTTTCAATGGACTCTTGACTTGCTCATTAAGGAAGCAAGGGAACTTCTTATTTGATGGTGTATATACTCTCGTACTTGTAGTTAGTTCTCTCCTATATTGCGAAAGGGATATCAAAAGCAAGACTCTACTAGCAATCTAACTAATCTAGTGATCTCGTTTGTTGTTGTAGATAAAGGGAAGATATACAACTCATTCTTTACATGGGATTGATCTTTCATCTACCTAAAGCAATAGAAAGTGAATGACTGAATCACTAGACAACTAATCTAGTTGTAAGGGTAATGGAAACGTTAGTTTCAGCTATAGTACTGTGTAGTTCTCTCCTATGTTGAGGAAAGGGAATCTAATTGAACACTCTAAATAGAAATCTAACTAATCTAGTGATCTCGTAGTTGTTCTGTACATACAACTCATTCTTTTACATGGCATTGTATCTTTCATTACATAAAGCAATAAAAAGTGGATGAATGAAATCAATAGACAACTAATCTTAGTTTTTAGGGTAATGGAAAAGTTAGTTTCAGCTACAGTACTGTAGTTAGTTATCTCCTATGTTTGAGGAAGGGATTCATAATGGAACACTCTAAATAGCAATCTAAATATTAGTGATCTAGTAGTTGCTATAGTAGTTGATCTAGTAGTTGTTTATTACATACAACTCATTCTTTTACATGCCATTGTATCTTTCATCTATATAAAGCAATAGAAAGTGGATGACTGAATCATCTGTTAGTAAGAAAATAGATAGGTTAGTTCAATGGACTATTTAACTTGATCTTAAGAAAGCAGGGAACTTCTTATTGCTTGTGTATGTAACTCTAGTACTTGTCGTTAGTCTCTCCTATGTTTGCGGAACGGGATATCAAACGCAAGACTCTAATAGCAATCTAACTATCTTAGTGATCTAGTGTTGTTCTATATAAAGGGAAGACATACAACTCTTCTTTACGTGGCATTGTATCTTCATCTACATAAAGCAATAGAAAGTGGATGAATGAATCATCTAGTTCGTAACAAACAAAGATAGGTAGTTTCAATGGACTCTTTGACTTGCTCATTAAGGAAGCAAGGGAACTTCTTATTTGATTGTGTATATAACTCTAGTACTTGGTAGTTCTCTTCCTATATTTGCGGAAAGGATATCAAAACGCAAGACTCTATATAGCAATCTAACTAATCTAGTGATCTAGTTGTTGTTGTAGATAAAGGGAAGATATAAACTCATTCTTTACATGGGATTGTATCTTTCATCTACCTAAAGCAATAGAAAGTGAATGAATGAATCACATATGACAACTAATCTAGTTTGTAAGGGTAATGGAAACGTTAGTTTCAGCTATAGTACTTGTAGTTATTTTCTCCTATGTTTGAGGAAAGGGATATCATAATGGAACACTCTAAATAGAAATCTAACTAATCTAGTGATCTAGTAGTTGTTCTGTACATACAACTCATTCTTTACATGGCATTGTATCTTTCATCTACATAAAGCAATAAAAAGTGGATGAATGAATCAATAGACAACTAATCTAGTTTGTAAGGGTAATGGAAAAGTTAGTTTCAGCTATAGTACTTGTAGTTAGTTCTCTCCTATGTTTGAGGAAAGGGATATCATAATGGAACACTCTAAATAGCAATCTAACTAATCTAGTGATCTAGTAGTTGATATAGTAGTTGATCTAGTAGTTGTTCTATACATACAACTCATTCTTTACATGCCATTGTATCTTTCATCTATATAAAGCAATAGAAAGTGGATGAATGAATCATCTAGTTAGTAAGAACAATAGATAGGTTAGTTTCAATGGACTCTTTAACTTGATCATTAAGGAAGCAAGGGAACTTCTTATTTGATTGTGTATGTAACTCTAGTACTTGTAGTTAGTTCTCTCCTATGTTTGCGGAAAGGGATATCATAACGCAAGACTCTATATAGCAATCTAACTAATCTAGTGATCTAGTTGTTGTTCTATATAAAGGGAAGACATACAACTCATTCTTTACGTGGCATTGTATCTTTCATCTACATAAAGCAATAGAAAGTGGATGAATGAATCATCTAGTTAGTAAGAACAATAGATAGGTTAGTTCAATGGACTCTTTGACTTGCTCATTAAGGAAGCAAGGGAACTTCTTATTTGATTGTGTATATAACTCTAGTACTTGTAGTTAGTTCTCTCCTATATTTGCGGAAAGGGATATCAAAACGCAAGACTCTATATAGCAATCTAACTAATCTAGTGATCTAGTTGTTGTTGTAGATAAAGGGAAGATATACAACTCATTCTTTACATGGGATTGTATCTTTCATCTACCTAAAGCAATAGAAAGTGAATGAATGAATCAATAGACAACTAATCTAGTTTGTAAGGGTAATGGAAACGTTAGTTTCAGCTATAGTACTTGTAGTTAGTTCTCTCCTATGTTTGAGGAAAGGGATATCATAATGGAACACTCTAAATAGAAATCTAACTAATCTAGTGATCTAGTAGTTGTTCTGTACATACAACTCATTCTTTACATGGCATTGTATCTTTCATCTACATAAAGCAATAAAAAGTGGATGAATGAATCAATAGACAACTAATCTAGTTTGTAAGGGTAATGGAAAAGTTAGTTTCAGCTATAGTACTTGTAGTTAGTTCTCTCCTATGTTTGAGGAAAGGGATATCATAATGGAACACTCTAAATAGCAATCTAACTAATCTAGTGATCTAGTAGTTGATATAGTAGTTGATCTAGTAGTTGTTCTATACATACAACTCATTCTTTACATGCCATTGTATCTTTCATCTATATAAAGCAATAGAAAGTGGATGAATGAATCATCTAGTTAGTAAGAACAATAGATAGGTTAGTTTCAATGGACTCTTTAACTTGATCATTAAGGAAGCAAGGGAACTTCTTATTTGATTGTGTATGTAACTCTAGTACTTGTAGTTAGTTCTCTCCTATGTTTGCGGAAAGGGATATCATAACGCAAGACTCTATATAGCAATCTAACTAATCTAGTGATCTAGTTGTTGTTCTATATAAAGGGAAGACATACAACTCATTCTTTACGTGGCATTGTATCTTTCATCTACATAAAGCAATAGAAAGTGGATGAATGAATCATCTAGTTAGTAAGAACAATAGATAGGTTAGTTTCAATGGACTCTTTGACTTGCTCATTAAGGAAGCAAGGGAACTTCTTATTTGATTGTGTATATAACTCTAGTACTTGTAGTTAGTTCTCTCCTATATTTGCGGAAAGGGATATCAAAACGCAAGACTCTATATAGCAATCTAACTAATCTAGTGATCTAGTTGTTGTTGTAGATAAAGGGAAGATATACAACTCATTCTTTACATGGGATTGTATCTTTCATCTACCTAAAGCAATAGAAAGTGAATGAATGAATCAATAGACAACTAATCTAGTTTGTAAGGGTAATGGAAACGTTAGTTTCAGCTATAGTACTTGTAGTTAGTTCTCTCCTATGTTTGAGGAAAGGGATATCATAATGGAACACTCTAAATAGAAATCTAACTAATCTAGTGATCTAGTAGTTGTTCTGTACATACAACTCATTCTTTACATGGCATTGTATCTTTCATCTACATAAAGCAATAAAAGTGGATGAATGAATCAATAGACAACTAATCTAGTTTGTAAGGGTAATGGAAAAGTTAGTTTCAGCTATAGTACTTGTAGTTAGTTCTCTCCTATGTTTGAGGAAAGGGATATCATAATGGAACACTCTAAATAGCAATCTAACTAATCTAGTGATCTAGTAGTTGATATAGTAGTTGATCTAGTAGTTGTTCTATACATACAACTCATTCTTTACATGCCATTGTATCTTTCATCTATATAAAGCAATAGAAAGTGGATGAATGAATCATCTAGTTAGTAAGAACAATAGATAGGTTAGTTTCAATGGACTCTTTAACTTGATCATTAAGGAAGCAAGGGAACTTCTTATTTGATTGTGTATGTAACTCTAGTACTTGTAGTTAGTTCTCTCCTATGTTTGCGGAAAGGGATATCATAACGCAAGACTCTATATAGCAATCTAACTAATCTAGTGATCTAGTTGTTGTTCTATATAAAGGGAAGACATACAACTCATTCTTTACGTGGCATTGTATCTTTCATCTACATAAAGCAATAGAAAGTGGATGAATGAATCATCTAGTTAGTAAGAACAATAGATAGGTTAGTTTCAATGGACTCTTTGACTTGCTCATTAAGGAAGCAAGGGAACTTCTTATTTGATTGTGTATATAACTCTAGTACTTGTAGTTAGTTCTCTCCTATATTTGCGGAAAGGGATATCAAAACGCAAGACTCTATATAGCAATCTAACTAATCTAGTTATCTAGTTGTTGTTGTAGATAAAGGGAAGATATACAACTCATTCTTTACATGGGATTGTATCTTTCATCTACCTAAAGCAATAGAAAGTGAATGAATGAATCAATAGACAACTAATCTAGTTTGTAAGGGTAATGGAAACGTTAGTTTCAGCTATAGTACTTGTAGTTAGTTCTCTCCTATGTTTGAGGAAAGGGATATCATAATGGAACACTCTAAATAGAAATCTAACTAATCTAGTGATCTAGTAGTTGTTCTGTACATACAACTCATTCTTTACATGGCATTGTATCTTTCATCTACATAAAGCAATAAAAAGTGGATGAATGAATCAATAGACAACTAATCTAGTTTGTAAGGGTAATGGAAAAGTTAGTTTCAGCTATAGTACTTGTAGTTAGTTCTCTCCTATGTTTGAGGAAAGGGATATCATAATGGAACACTCTAAATAGCAATCTAACTAATCTAGTGATCTAGTAGTTGATATAGTAGTTGATCTAGTAGTTGTTCTATACATACAACTCATTCTTTACATGCCATTGTATCTTTCATCTATATAAAGCAATAGAAAGTGGATGAATGAATCATCTAGTTAGTAAGAACAATAGATAGGTTAGTTTCAATGGACTCTTTAACTTGATCATTAAGGAAGCAAGGGAACTTCTTATTTGATTGTGTATGTAACTCTAGTACTTGTAGTTAGTTCTCTCCTATGTTTGCGGAAAGGGATATCATAACGCAAGACTCTATATAGCAATCTAACTAATCTAGTGATCTAGTTGTTGTTCTATATAAAGGGAAGACATACAACTCATTCTTTACGTGGCATTGTATCTTTCATCTACATAAAGCAATAGAAAGTGGATGAATGAATCATCTAGTTAGTAAGAACAATAGATAGGTTAGTTTCAATGGACTCTTTGACTTGCTCATTAAGGAAGCAAGGGAACTTCTTATTTGATTGTGTATATAACTCTAGTACTTGTAGTTAGTTCTCTCCTATATTTGCGGAAAGGGATATCAAACGCAAGACTCTATATAGCAATCTAACTAATCTAGTGATCTAGTTGTTGTTGTAGATAAAGGGAAGATATACAACTCATTCTTTACATGGGATTGTATCTTTCATCTACCTAAAGCAATAGAAAGTGAATGAATGAATCAATAGACAACTAATCTAGTTTGTAAGGGTAATGGAAACGTTAGTTTCAGCTATAGTACTTGTAGTTAGTTCTCTCCTATGTTTGAGGAAAGGGATATCATAATGGAACACTCTAAATAGAAATCTAACTAATCTAGTGATCTAGTAGTTGTTCTGTACATACAACTCATTCTTTACATGGCATTGTATCTTTCATCTACATAAAGCAATAAAAAGTGGATGAATGAATCAATAGACAACTAATCTAGTTTGTAAGGGTAATGGAAAAGTTAGTTTCAGCTACAGTACTTGTAGTTAGTTCTCTCCTATGTTTGAGGAAAGGGATATCATAATGGAACACTCTAAATAGCAATCTAACTAATCTAGTGATCTAGTAGTTGATATAGTAGTTGATCTAGTAGTTGTTCTATACATACAACTCATTCTTTACATGCCATTGTATCTTTCATCTATATAAAGCAATAGAAAGTGGATGAATGAATCATCTAGTTAGTAAGAACAATAGATAGGTTAGTTTCAATGGACTCTTTAACTTGATCATTAAGAAAGCAAGGGAACTTCTTATTTGATTGTGTATGTAACTCTAGTACTTGTAGTTAGTTCTCTCCTATGTTTGCGGAAAGGGATATCATAACGCAAGACTCTATATAGCAATCTAACTAATCTAGTGATCTAGTTGTTGTTCTATATAAAGGGAAGACATACAACTCATTCTTTACGTGGCATTGTATCTTTCATCTACATAAAGCAATAGAAAGTGGATGAATGAATCATCTAGTTAGTAAGAACAATAGATAGGTTAGTTTCAATGGACTCTTTGACTTGCTCATTAAGGAAGCAAGGGAACTTCTTATTTGATTGTGTATATAACTCTAGTACTTGTAGTTAGTTCTCTCCTATATTTGCGGAAAGGGATATCAAAACGCAAGACTCTATATAGCAATCTAACTAATCTAGTGATCTAGTTGTTGTTGTAGATAAAGGGAAGATATACAACTCATTCTTTACATGGGATTGTATCTTTCATCTACCTAAAGCAATAGAAAGTGAATGAATGAATCAATAGACAACTAATCTAGTTTGTAAGGGTAATGGAAACGTTAGTTTCAGCTATAGTACTTGTAGTTAGTTCTCTCCTATGTTTGAGGAAAGGGATATCATAATGGAACACTCTAAATAGAAATCTAACTAATCTAGTGATCTAGTAGTTGTTCTGTACATACAACTCATTCTTTACATGGCATTGTATCTTTCATCTACATAAAGCAATAAAAAGTGGATGAATGAATCAATAGACAACTAATCTAGTTTGTAAGGGTAATGGAAAAGTTAGTTTCAGCTACAGTACTTGTAGTTAGTTCTCTCCTATGTTTGAGGAAAGGGATATCATAATGGAACACTCTAAATAGCAATCTAACTAATCTAGTGATCTAGTAGTTGATATAGTAGTTGATCTAGTAGTTGTTCTATACATACAACTCATTCTTTACATGCCATTGTATCTTTCATCTATATAAAGCAATAGAAAGTGGATGAATGAATCATCTAGTTAGTAAGAACAATAGATAGGTTAGTTTCAATGGACTCTTTAACTTGATCATTAAGAAAGCAAGGGAACTTCTTATTTGATTGTGTATGTAACTCTAGTACTTGTAGTTAGTTCTCTCCTATGTTTGCGGAAAGGGATATCATAACGCAAGACTCTATATAGCAATCTAACTAATCTAGTGATCTAGTTGTTGTTCTATATAAAGGGAAGACATACAACTCATTCTTTACGTGGCATTGTATCTTTCATCTACATAAAGCAATAGAAAGTGGATGAATGAATCATCTAGTTAGTAAGAACAATAGATAGGTGAGTTTCAATGGACTCTTTGACTTGCTCATTAAGGAAGCAAGGGAACTTCTTATTTGATTGTGTATATAACTCTAGTACTTGTAGTTAGTTCTCTCCTATATTTGCGGAAAGGGATATCAAAACGCAAGACTCTATATAGCAATCTAACTAATCTAGTGATCTAGTTGTTGTTGTAGATAAAGGGAAGATATACAACTCATTCTTTACATGGGATTGTATCTTTCATCTACCTAAAGCAATAGAAAGTGAATGAATGAATCAATAGACAACTAATCTAGTTTGTAAGGGTAATGGAAACGTTAGTTTCAGCTATAGTACTTGTAGTTAGTTCTCTCCTATGTTTGAGGAAAGGGATATCATAATGGAACACTCTAAATAGAAATCTAACTAATCTAGTGATCTAGTAGTTGTTCTGTACATACAACTCATTCTTTACATGGCATTGTATCTTTCATCTACATAAAGCAATAAAAAGTGGATGAATGAATCAATAGACAACTAATCTAGTTTGTAAGGGTAATGGAAAAGTTAGTTTCAGCTATAGTACTTGTAGTTAGTTCTCTCCTATGTTTGAGGAAAGGGATATCATAATGGAACACTCTAAATAGCAATCTAACTAATCTAGTGATCTAGTAGTTGATATAGTAGTTGATCTAGTAGTTGTTCTATACATACAACTCATTCTTTACATGCCATTGTATCTTTCATCTATATAAAGCAATAGAAAGTGGATGAATGAATCATCTAGTTAGTAAGAACAATAGATAGGTTAGTTTCAATGGACTCTTTAACTTGATCATTAAGGAAGCAAGGGAACTTCTTATTTGATTGTGTATGTAACTCTAGTACTTGTAGTTAGTTCTCTCCTATGTTTGCGGAAAGGGATATCATAACGCAAGACTCTATATAGCAATCTAACTAATCTAGTGATCTAGTTGTTGTTCTATATAAAGGGAAGACATACAACTCATTCTTTACGTGGCATTGTATCTTTCATCTACATAAAGCAATAGAAAGTGGATGAATGAATCATCTAGTTAGTAAGAACAATAGATAGGTTAGTTTCAATGGACTCTTTGACTTGCTCATTAAGGAAGCAAGGGAACTTCTTATTTGATTGTGTATATAACTCTAGTACTTGTAGTTAGTTCTCTCCTATATTTGCGGAAAGGGATATCAAAACGCAAGACTCTATATAGCAATCTAACTAATCTAGTGATCTAGTTGTTGTTGTAGATAAAGGGAAGATATACAACTCATTCTTTACATGGGATTGTATCTTTCATCTACCTAAAGCAATAGAAAGTGAATGAATGAATCAATAGACAACTAATCTAGTTTGTAAGGGTAATGGAAACTGTTGAAGGGTAATTCGTGTCTATATCTAAGTTCGCAATGAGTCACTATTCTAAGTCTTTCTAGTTCTTCTTCTTGTAGTGTCCCTCTGAGGTAGGAAATGAGCCTTCTTGTAGCTTCCTCGTACCTGGAATAGACTAGAAGGGGGGGGGTTAGTGTCTCTTGCCCGGTCTGTAAGATATCAGACCGGAGAGGCGACTTCACGAGTAGGGAGTTGTGAGGCTTCCCTAGTAAGAGTAGTGAGAGTGGTGCTCGGGTGACGTAGTTAATGCTTACTGTTGAGGAGTAAATGAGGGCCTTTTATACTTGAGACCCTTCATCTTCAGGTCATGTAGGATCACGCCACGTGTACGGCTAGGATTGAGGCCTTCCTCGGCCCAGGCCCATTAAGGAGGTCCGTGGGCCTTGGCCCAAGAGAGCAACCACGGCTGGTCGCTCTGTGGTCCTCGTGCCTTCCTTGTGCGTGGGTGATGCGAGTAATGTCGTGCTCAGTTTCTGTCAAGGAGCGTTACCTTGACGTAAGGCCTCCTCGAGCCCGAGAGAGAAGCTCCTCGAGCCCACTGGCAGCTTTGTCCTTGAGAGGAGCTTATTTTGAGGGTTGTCCTCCCAGTGATGGTCGGACCCTATGTAGGTCGATCCACACCTTAGTGACATACTTTGGTGTGGTTGTGCCCCTTGAGGGACGGCCTATGATGCTTTGCCGCGCTCTTAGACCGCTCCAGTTCGTACATGCGGACTGGACATATTTCAACCCTAACATATGTCCCCCTAGTTTCCAAGTATCTTTGTAGAAGATAGTTGAGGAACTATGTTGAAGTAGAGGTCGAGCAGAGCCTCGACTAGTAGTGGGCGAAAAAAGATTTCCGTATTCGCACCTTGGTACCTTTCCCTCCTCCTATCTCTCCCTCCCCCCCCCTTTTATAGGGTGCGAGCAGACGTTGCTCGGACCTTATGAAAAGAGGTATTTTTGCTGGGAAAAGATCGGATCCGGGTAAGTATTCCTTAGTGGAATGGAATGACTTCCTGCCGCTTTTTTGCTTGCGAAGTATCTCGCGGAGAGATACTTGTGTAGAAGGAATCTCGAGGAGAGATGTATTCATGTTGTTGCTAGCAAAGTATCTCGCGGAGAGATACTTGTGTAAAAGGAATGGAATGACTTCCTGCCGCTTTTTTGCTAGCAAAGAATCTCGCGGAGAGATACTTGTGTAGAAGGAATCTCGAGGAGAGATGTATTCGTGTTTTTGCTAGCAAAGTATCTCGCGGAGAGATACTTGTGTAAAAGGAATGGAATGACTTCCTGCCGCTTTTTTGCTAGCAAAGAATCTCGCGGAGAGATACTTGTGTAGAAGGAGTCTCGAGGAGAGATGTATTCATGTTGTTGCTAGCAAAGTATCTCGCGGAGAGATACTTGTGTAAAAGGAATGGAATGACTTCCTGCCGCTTTTTTGCTAGCAAAGAATCTCGCGGAGAGATACTTGTGTAAAAAGTAAGAGGAATGTCGAGCAGGGTAGCTGCATGGGCGGCTCCTCGGTCCCCTGACACGTGGCCGTCGAGTTTCCGTGGTTCTGAGATTTTTCGCGATGTTGATCCGAGGAGGATAGATCATGGCCGTCGATCTATCTCCGCTTGTCCCGAGGAGGATTGTGGTCGCGCCGCGGATTTATTGCCGTGGTTAGGTAATTCGTCCCGGATTTGGGAGCGTCTTCGGGCCGGAGCGGGAGCGTGGAGGGCAAAAATGGTAATTCGCTAGGCGGCTGAAATCTGGACCGTCGATCTGGGACACGTGGTCGGTCCGGATGGCGCGAGGACATGCGTCGTTTCGTATCCCCGGGATACCCTTCTATAAATAGGTCAACACTCGGTCATTCCACACTTTTCGCAATCCGAACTTTCAGAGCAAATAAGAGAGAGCGAGTAGCATTTGAGAGATCGACGAGCTTTAGTGATCGAGACCGATAGTGATCGAGTAGCATTTCCGACGCCAAGAATCCCGTTTTCAGGCGAAACTTCAGCTTTTCCGGCTTCTTTCCGGTTTCAAACTTCAATCCCTTCAATATCAAGTAAGTTTCCGGCTTTGCATTGTTCTTTCTTGCCTTTAATTGCTGCTTTCTTGCCTCGAGGTGCCTCATTTTTGCTGCCGTGTTGCTTTCTTGTCTTCAATTTTTGCATGTTAGCTCTTTTCTTTGATTTTTGCCTCCCGGAATGTTGTATGACGGCCTAAGAACGGCCTTGGACCTAAAAATTGTTAAACGGACCTGTAAACGGACTTCACCAGAATTAATTCGAACCGATTTGGCTCGAGTAGCCGTAGAAGTAGATCCCCTTAATTTACTGTAATCCCCTGGTAGCCTCCTCATTAGAATTTTGGCGGTTTGTCGCTCTTTGCTCTGTGTAACTGCATGTTCTCGCTCCTGTTTGGCTGTACATGCATGTCGTTACGCTGCTCGATTTTTTACTCGTTTTGTGAGTGGTTAGTCGCTCCTTTGTATGCTCCTCGCTCTACTTTTGCTGTAAGTAGAGTAACTTCTTGATTTATTGCGTTCTTTTCTTTTTGAGATTTTTCTCCGTTCGGGAGGTCGAATCCTTAATGAACATACCTAAAAGGACCTCTCGGACTATAACAAACCATCCTAACTTCTTTCTTTGCCCACCTTTAGGATGTCCGAGAGGAGCGACGATAGCCAGAACATCTCGGCCGCCGGAGAGTATGGGAGCGACCATACTACGTCGCCTGATACGTCAGACGTATCGGCGACCTTCCTTGATGAGACAATCGAGGAGGCTATCGAAGAGCCTCAGCTCGAGCAGGGTGGCGAGCAGGCTGCTGGAGAGGATGAGGAGACGGAGAGTGAGGACCTCTACGAGTTGGTGAGTAGAAAGAGGCGTCGTACCGAGGACGACGATTTTATCGACGACCGTACTGAAGAGGAAGGTGGTCCCCGCGACACCGGTGTATCCGCGGAGTTGATAACTCGCGCTGCCCAAGTCCATGGGCGAAATTACGGGACGGCCGTGAACGTGGTCGTTCCTGAGATCCGTGTCGAGGAAATGGATGACACGGAGAGGCCGGAGTTGGCCTTAGCATTGTACGAAGAGGGCGAGCACTCGGCGAAGCGCGGGAAGGCTTCGATACCCGTTCAAATCATCGATAGTGATGATACGGATGATGAGAGCGAGGAGGACGATGAAGCGACGTCTCCTCGGACTAGTTCCCCAGTAAAGAGGGTTAGATTCCCTCCACAAACAGCTAGGAGAGCTGTAATTACAGACGAGGAGGAGGATGAAGTTCCTCTGACAATTGGAGACACTCATAGGAGTGAAGCTGGTCCGAGTACGAGGTCTCCTTCCTTCTCGGAGGGACAACGGCGCGCAATCAGGGACGCGAAGAGGTTCGCGCGAGGAGGAGACCAGTTACCACACGATCGACCCGACTGCCATAGACTTTACATATCCGAGTGGGACTCGAGGACCCAACCCACTCGAGGAGCAGGAGTATGAGATGCGCCTCGCTCAGATGGCCGCCGATAAGAAAAAGGCTGAGCGCAAAGCGAGCAGGCCTTCTCGCTCCCGGGCTGCCAAATCGAAGAGGGCCAAGGTTACCGTAGAGCCAGAGCCAAAAACTACTAAGGCTGCTGAGAAGAAGTTCACAAAGAATGCTCGAACGGTCGACCTCCCCGATCCTAATGGGGAGAAGAACGAGGACGGGATTATACCGACCACCTCCTCTACCGTCAAGCTCGACGAGGTTCCCACACTTAGGTGGAAGTATCTCTCCCCGAGAATAAGTTTGACATCCTCGTGCCCAAAGAGGATCAGACTTTTTACAACGCTCTCCGGGGTACATGGCCGTTCACTGCCTTAGCTTGGATCGAGGATGGATCCTCCCTTCTGCGACGCTTTCCGCGACATATTCAACACTTTGGGGATCGCTCCTTGGCAATTGGGTGCCAAGTGCCTTGGAACCCTCGTATGCTTTGGAGTCTTTTGCATGAAGAGGGGGATCGAGCTCAATTTCCACAACTTCAATCAATTGTTCCGAGTATCGATGAGCTAGCGGGAACAAGTATTTTTACTACTTCAACGCTCGACCAGGCCTGGGGTTCATCATGGACGCTCCTAGCTCCTCGGGCTACAAGTGGTTCCACAGGTACTTCTACGTTAGGAAGAGAGGTTGCCTAACATGACCGAGGAGGAGCTGGAGTGGGGAGTGCCGAAACTGATGTTTCGAGGCAAGATCGCGGACAAGCATCATTGCCCGAGGAGGCCGATCCCTGGGTTACTGAGCTCGAGGAGCAAAATCGGGGACCCCATCCCGAGAAGTATTTTTATTGGGGGTTGGTCCTTCAGCCGCGTCCCTACTTGGCGGGACTTTCACCTTACGCATATACAGGGTATATCGGGAACCGATATACCCGAAAAGTCCTCTTCGGTAACTATCTCTTCGCGCGTTTCTTTTGTTTTGTACTTGTAATTTTTCCTTGCTTACTTTCTGTTGTGTATGTGTTCCTCGCTCTCTTGTTTTCTCTTCTCTTCGCTTTTACTACTCCTCGAGTTTGCTAACTTGTGTTTTTGCTCTTGCAGCTTATTGGTTCCAGTGGATAATGTCGAAGACATTGGCTGCGCCAAGGAGAAGCAAGGAGAAAACAACGGCTGGAAAAGAAGCAAACGATATTCTCGGGTCTTGAATCTGACCCTCCTCGCAAGCCGCGCATCATCGGGATGCTTAGTACAGGAGGGGCTCGCGACAAGGGAGAACCCTGTGAGGCCATAAAAAGGGCCGAGGAGGAAGCCGCCGCGAGAGGGCGAAGGAGGCCAAGGAGGCCGAGGAGGAGCCTTGAACACGGTCGAGGCAGAGAAGATGGCCGGAGAGGCCGCCGCGAAGAGAGGAGCGAGGAAGCTCATTTTAGGGGGTAAAACGAGCCTGCCCGTAAGAAGGGTAAGGTGGCCGCTTCCGGAGAGAGAAGTGTAGGCTCATTAAAGGAGCGACCTTGATCGGTCGCACGAGCGCAGCCTTGCTCGCGCCAGTAACTATCTTTAGACTTTTTATTGTGAATTCTCTAAGTAATAAGACTGTCCACCTCGCTAACTTGTTTCTTCGTTTGCAGCTCGAGAAGTTGAAAGGAGCCCCTAAAGGGGCACTGCCAGCTGATCGGGCCGATAGGGGGTCCGTCATCGAGACCTCGAGAAGAAGTTGCGGCTCGGAGAAAAAGGCCAAGGT
>JAHHQI010000448.1:0-14326 GCA_028274465.1 Plantago ovata | reverse complement strand
CTAGAGTTCTATACACAATCGAATAAGAAGTTCCCTTACTTCCTTATGGACAAAGTTAAAGAATCGAATGAAACCTAACCTTTGTATTGCCGCTACTAACTAGATTAGTTGTTTCTTGATTCATTCATCCACTTTCTATTGCTTTGAGTAGAGGAAAGATACAATCCTAAATAATGAATGAGTTGTACGTCTTCCCTTTGTCTAGAACAACAACTAGATCACTAGATTAGTTAGACCTAACTACAAGTACTAGAGTTTGATGATGTCGTTTTTCACCAATTAAATTTGTTTAAAAGCCTAAGAACACTTATCACTACACAAACTAGAGTGCAATGGCAAGTTGTCCCCGAGTGTCGTTCTCTCGGGACCTAACGTGGCTTTGTTTGAAGTTTTTGCTAGTAATTTCTGTCAACGAGTTCAAATGTTCGAAGAATCGTTTCCTTTGAACAATAGCAACGAGAAATCAGATTGTTGTAAATCAAGTTTGGAAAACGGTTGGTGGTAGAAATCAAATACACATGCATGGGTTACGAATATGCTCACAAGTTCAGTGCGTAAAACCTTCGATCAAGTCTGCTAAGCAACTCGTCTAGGCAACTTTAAGACACACAACATAAAAGATCACTATCAATACTTTAGAGGTGCTTGTCACCAACACCATTTATCTAGCATGCTGCAAATCTCTAACATACAATCCTATAGCTTTCATTGACCAAGAGTTTGTCACTATACTCAATTCGAATGTATATTATAGGCAACTAAGAATCATATGAAGGGATTTGCAGCAAGATTGAATCACAATCTCATGTAAGCATAAACATAACCCATAGCATGCATATTCTACATTCTACCACCAACACAAAAGATTTAGCTACTCATATTCATCATCATAGACATCAATTCATATGAATAATAATCAGAATACATCATATCAAACTACAAGACAAGAGAGTGATACAAGTTACCACCAAAGCTGTCACTAATCGGTGGAAAGCAAAGAAAACCTCTCCGTAGATGATTACAAAGGATGAATCCTAATCAAAACCTTGAATCCCAAGCTAAAATACAATGTAATCTGAGTTCTCTCTGAGTTTTGGGGCTTAGGAGCTCTCCAAAAGGAAGTTACAGTTCAAAGGATATCCAAAAAATGACCAAAGATCAGATCTAAGAAGGAAAATCCGAAAACGTAATCGCTGCCAAGCGGACCGCTTGGAGAAGCCAAGCGGAGCGCTTGGCAAGCGAAGCGCTTCTGGCACACCAAGCGCTTCGCTTGGCTTCTGTGCTAAAGCTCCTGGAAATTGAAGCGGAGCGCTTCACTATTCCAGGCGCTTAGCTTGGCTCCTGGGCAGATTTTTGTCTTCAAACTCAATCTTTTTGCCCTCGCATGGCCCTCGGGTGCCTTGGACTCATCCTTCTCGATGCTTATTGATGCTCAAACACTTACGAACAAGCCACGGATATTGGGGAACTTCAACGGGGCCATCTTTTCCATCAAAAAGGCTCTTTTTTAGCTCCAAAAACGCCGTTTCGTACCTAAGTGCCTGAAAATGCAGAAAACACAAAACGTGACACTATTCTACAAAACTAACCAAAAAACAAGGCTAGAAGATAGCAAAAGAAGGTAAAAAAGACAAGATGAACGCGTCAAAAATACGTTCATCAAACTCCCCAAACCAAACCTTTGCTTGTCCTCAAGCAACAAACTATCCTAAATGCAACACAAAAGGAGTCTCATGCCAAGTAAAGTGAACTAATCTATTGAATCTACCAAATGCTTATGAACAAAACCAAATGAGCATGACATGCAAATAGGTTGAAGTATGCCTCGATTGCGAATATACACATTCTCAAGTGCACTTGGTTAAACAAAGGAGTCTCACGTAACATCTTCTACCTGGACCTGGTCAGTGACGACACAATGATGCATGTTATCATACTACAATTGCCCCGTGCCTATGAAACTGAGGACTTGCTTCTGTTCACCAAGCGAGACTTTTCCTCATGAGAGGGCGAACCAATACTGGCTCTCATCAAACGAAGGAGGGTTCCCTAGAAAGATAACACTCCCCTATTCTACCCAGACTCTCAAGAATGAGCCACTTTCAACCACTTCTTGAAGAGCAAGACGAGGGTGGTCAAGAACAGGCCTTGGACAAAGGCGATACGAAACGAAAGATAGAATTTACAACTCGACAACTTCACAATAACAAATATTTACACGACACTTGACACTTTACTAGACTGCTTTTGGCTTGCAACGACCCTTCTTTTGCTTTTGGGTCTTATTCTTTATTTTCTTTCTTCTTTTTTTATTTTTTATTTTCTCTTCTTTTTTTTTTTCTTCTTTTCTTTTTCTGTTTTTTTTTCTTCTTTTCTTTTTCTCTTTCTCTTTTTTTATAGGGGCAAGCAGCAGTAGTAAGTGTCAAAAACACCTCCCCAAACCTATTCGAAAGAATAGGTTGGGACACAAAACAAAAAGAAAAAGAAAAGGAAACTTTACAACGACTCAAAGACGAAAGACAAGATCAATGAATCAACCCCCTCCCCAAACCTATTCGATAGAATAGGTTTAATACAAGGAATCGCACACCTCACACTACCTCCTTCCTAGGCATTTGGCAATCTTTAATCGAGGTGAAGAACTTGTTGCCTCTTACGTACATAATTACACGGGTTACAACCATAGACTCTAACATGCATCATTTCATAAGGCCATCGTGAACCGCAGCAGAAGAAACATCACTCAAGTTGATGTCGAGACTACTAAGCTTAACTAGTGCACAAGCGAATGTGACAAACCAAGCGAGACAAGCCTCAAATTACTTGCAAAGTGATGCAACATATGATCAATGGTCATAAACACTTAGTCTACTCAATAAAAAAGTTCAAAAGACTTGGCAATAAACTCCACAGACAACAACGTGCAACAACTAATCTAGGGATGATATGCATGCAAAAATTTGAAAAAACATGACAAATCACATGAACTTGAGTAAAATCAGGCATGTACGAACCACACAAGCATACAGTACTTAAAATCCAATACCCCCTCCCCAAACCTAAACTTTTCTCGTCCTCGAGCAAAGAAAAGTTGAATGAAAAGGAAAAATTGGATTGAAAGTACACTTCCCTGAGATAAAGGTTCATGTCCAATCTCCTATACAAGAGTAGTACCTGAAAGGACTCAAGAAACAAGTGAAAACGGGTGCGCAAAGGTGAGAAGAATGGAAAAACGAGGAAAATCTGGGTACAGGGTCCAAGCGGACCGCTTGGCGGGAGCCAAGCGGTTCGCTTGGTCAAGCGGAGCGCTTGGGAGGCTCCAGGCGCTCCGCTTGAATTTCCAGGAAGTTGCAAAACTTCCTGGAATTTGAAGCGGACCGCTTGGCCCTTCCAAGCGCTTCGCTTGGCCCTGTTTCCAGATTTCCGATGTTTTTTCCTATCTTACTCACCTAAGGCACCAAGACAAAAACTCGACTAAACTAATCACGACAAAAGGCACACAGGCCACAACTACTAAAGCAAATAAAGAGAATGCAAGAAACTAATGAAGTGAACTAAGGTACAAAAGGTACCTCGACCAAGTCGACCTCCACTTCATGAGTCGACTCGAGGGGCTCTAAGTACGGCTTTACTCTCTGGCCATTGACCTTGAAGGTAGCTCCGGTTTTGTTGTCCAAGAGTTCCACAGCACCATGGGGTGCTACTCGGAAAATTTCAAATGGTCCATCCCATCTAGAACGGAGTTTTCCAGGAAAAAGTCGCAACCGAGAGTTGAAGAGGAGTGCCTTTTGACCTGGGACTAAATCCTTGCGGATGATGCCTCTATCATGATACCTCTTTGCCCGTTCCTTGTATATCTTACCACTCTCGAAGGATTTCAATCTTAGCTCATCTAGCTCGGTGAGTTGCAAAAGTCTTTCTTCACCGGCTTTCTCCATATCAAGGTTCAATTGCTTGATGTCCCAAAGTGCTCTATGCTCCAACTCCACGGGTAGATGGCAAGCTTTCCCGTACACAAGCCGGTAGGGAGTGGTACCAATCACCGTTTTGAACGAGGTCCTATATGCCCATAGTGCATCCGGTAACTTGGTGGACCAATCCTTTCTCGAGGGTTTGACCACCCGCTCCAAGATTTTCTTGATTTGCCGATTGCTCACTTCCACTTGGCCAGATGTTTGAGGATGATATGGAGTAGCAACGAAATGTGTCACCCCGTACTTCTTCATGAGACTAGCGAAGACCTTTGTTCACAAAGTGAGTTCCCCCATCGATGATAATGGACCTCGGGGTCCCAAACCTATTGAAGATCACATCATGAAGAAAAGAGAGTACAACCTTGGCGTCATTAGTCCGGGTGGGAACAGCCTCTACCCATTTGGTGACATAGTCTACCGCAACCAAGATATATTCGTACCCATTACTTTTAGGGAATGGTCCCATAAAGTCTATACCCCAAACATCAAAAGGCTCAACAACTAAGTTACCTTGCTGGGGCATCTCTTGTTGCTTGCCAATGTTGTCACTCCGTTGGCATGAGTCACATTGCGCCACAAATGAGCGCGCATCTTCATACAAGCTGGGCCAAAAGAACCCGGATTGAAGCACCTTGCGAGCGGTTTTTTGGCCACTATAATGCCCTCCACATTCTAACTCATGGCAGAATCTCAGTATCAACAATTGCTCTTTCTCGGGTACACACCTCCGCAAGACTTCATCTCCTCCCTTGCGGAACAAGTACGGGTCATCCCATATGTAATGGCGACAATTCCTCACAAGTGAACACCGTTCAGGTCCAGAGAGATGGGTTGGCATCACATTTGTGGCTAAGAAGTTAACGATATCAGCGTACCATGGTTCCAACTCTATGCGCATCAACTGATCATCGCGCAAATCATCTGGGACGGGTGTGTCATCTTGTGGAATGTTTGGCAACCGGGACAAGTGGTCCGCCACTAGATTTTCCTTGCCACTTTTATCAATTATCTCCACCTTGAACTCTTGGAGAAGAAGTACCCAACGCATCAAGCGTGGCTTGGTTTCACGCTTAGCAATCAAATGCTTGAGAGATGCCTGGTCAGTGTGAACAAAAACTTTGTACCCAGTAATATAGGACCTGAATTTACTTAGAGCAAAAATAACCGCTAAGAATTCTTTCTCAGTGGTAGTATAATTAATCTGAGCAGCATCTAAGGTCTTACTAGCATAGTAAATCACTCTGAAACGGTTATCAACCTTTTGACCAAAAACAGCACCCATAGCATAGTCAGAAGCATCACACATAATTTCAAAGGAATTTCCCAATCCGGAGAGACTATAATAGGGGCTGTTAAGAGTTTCTCCTTAAGTGTGTGGAAAGCATCAAGACATTCTTGTGTGAATTCGAAGGGAACATCTTTAGCAAGCAAGTTACTCAAGCACTTAGCTATCTTAGAGAAATCTTTGATAAATCTCCTATGGAAGCCTACATGCCCAAGGAAGGATTGCAAATCACGCACACAAGTAGGTGGAGGTAACGTTTCAATGATTTCAAGTTTCCCTTTGTCTACCTCTATCCCTCTTTTAGAAATAGCATGTCCCAACACAATTCCCTCTTTAACCATATAGTGACTCCTTTCCCAACTCAAGGTAAGATTACATTCAATACACCTCCTTAAGACACGATCACGTTTATCAAGACAATCATCAAATGAATCACCGTAAACGGAAAAATCATCCATAAATACCTCAAAAAATTTATTCACCATGTCGGAGAAGACGGAGAGCATGCAACGTTGGAAAGTGGCCGGAGCATTGCACAATCCGAAGGGTATCCTCCGGTATGCGAAAGTACCAAAAGGACATGTGAAGGTGGTCTTCTCTTGGTCCTCGGGAGCTATAGGAATCTGGTAGAAACCTGACAAACCATCCAAGAAACAATAGAACTCTTGCCCAGCTAGGCGGTTAAGCATATCATCAATAAATGGTAAAGGAAAATGATCCTTCTTCGTGGCAGAATTCAATTTCCTATAATCGATACACATACGCCACCCCGTTGTTTTCCTAACGGGTACTAATTCCCCTTTATCATTTTCTTCGACCATGATACCCGACTTCTTAGGGACTACATGGACGGGGCTAACCCATTTGCTATCGGGAGCTGGGTAAACATCTTAGCATCTAGGAGTTTAAGCACCTCTTTCTTCACAACTTCTTGCATAGCTGGGTTTAGCCTACGTTGTGGTTGCCTAACAGGTTTCGCATCTTCCTCTAAGGCTATTTTGTGGGTACATTGCACCGGGCTTATACCCTTGATGTCACCTATGCTCCATCCTATGGCTCTGGTGTTTCTTTTCAACACCTCCACTAACTTAGCCTCTTCATCCTTACCAAGCTTAGAAGATATGTTTACAGGTTTAGACTCATTCTCTCCTAGGAAGACGTATTTCAAATGGCTTGGTAATGGTTTAAGCTCAAGGGTTGGTTCACTAGGTGGAGGGGTCACTCCTTCTTCCTCATCTATTCCTAGAGACTCTTCTACTTCTTCTCCTAGAGGAATTTCGGGTGCATTATCTAGGAGGGCTGTCATAGCTAACACTTCTTCGGTGACAAATCCCTCTTCAAGGTTCATAGTAAGAGCGGCTTCTAAAGGGTCGCTAACTTGATGAGCAGAATAAGTATCACAAGAGACAGATTAATAAAAATCAACAAATTTAAGTTCTTCAAACATAGCTTCCTCAGAATCAGGTTCACATACCTGTTTGTATTGCTCGATCTGAACTTTGTCTCCGAGTACCTCCATGGTGATCTTTTTCCCTCGAAGCTCCAAACATGTGTTGGTGGTAGCCATGAAGGGTCTGCCCAAAAGCACAATATGCTCCTTTCTCGAACTTGTACCCTCGTCTGCTGTTTCCATCACCACAAAGTCGGTTGGTATAATGATTCTATCCACCTTCACTAGAATATCCTCGACTATATCCAGTGGGCGTTTCACACTTCGATCAGCCATTTGAAAGACCATGCTAGTGGGTTGGATTTTTCCCAACCCCAACGCCTTGTAGATGGAGTATGGCATTAGATTAATGCTAGCCCCCAAATCAAGCATTGCTTTTGTGGATCGGCCGTTTCCCATTGTGATACTAATTATGAAACTCCCGGGATCCTTTTGCTTCAAAGGTAACTCATGCACCGAGTTAACCATCTCAAGTTCAGCCACATCCCCTTTCTGGAAAATCTTCTTATTACTCCTCACCTCTTTGAAAAATTTCGTGTAAGCGGGAATATTTTGAATCAATTCCAGAAGGGGAACGTTCACCTCTACTTTTGATAGGATCTCATATATAGGTGAGTCTCGGATGTCCTTCTTAGCTTCCTTTATCCGTCCGGGAAAGGGAAGATCGGGTTTAGGGGGCACATAAGGATTAGGCGACTTATGGAGTCCTCCCTCCTTTTGTGGTGCACCCCCTTCCTCATCTTCCTTATCCTTCTCAGTAACAAGTTCAGGGGTTGGTGCGGCTTCTTCTACCACCTCCTTCTCCAGCTGCTCATCATCACCTGTATCACATGTATTATTAGGCGAAGATTTAGTTTTAGAAGGATACATCAAAGGATATGGTGGTCTTGATTCCTTGCCACTCCGCAAAAGTATGTTTGCCTCTTCAAGTTCTTCCTCAATCCTGGAGCTTCCACATTGTTCTTCTTTGCTTTCCAGATCAGCCTCAAGTCCCTCAATGAACTCCTCTTGACGATTAAGATTTCTCTCATTTTTGGAAAAATCAGAATTTTCCTCCCAGGTCTCAGGCGGA
The DNA here is from genome assembly GCA_028274465.1 of Plantago ovata. NCBI lineage: Eukaryota > Viridiplantae > Streptophyta > Magnoliopsida > Lamiales > Plantaginaceae > Plantago > Plantago ovata. The sequence goes on along the minus strand of JAHHQI010000448.1, from coordinate 6,545 downwards.
CCGCTTGACAGAGCGCAAGCGGAGCGCTTGCCAAGCGCTTCGCTTGGCTCAGGCCAAGCGCTTCGCCTGGCTCCTGGAGCTTCTTTTTTTTCCTCTTCTTTCTCTCCGGGAATTTCAAGCGGTCCGCTTGACTGTTCCAAGCGCTCAGCCTGGATTTCTAGTGAATTTTCTTCATGCATATACACTCGGAACCCCTTTCTTCACTCATTTTCTCTTCTAGTAACTCGAGCATGACCTCAGATTCTCCTAGAACTTCATACACACACTCCATTCTAGTATCAAAATCCTCTTGGTTTTTACCCGCTACTTCGAGCACATTTCCCCAAACCTCCATTAGAGTGGATAACACCTCTTCTTCCTCTTCGGTGAAGCACTCCTCTTCACCTTGAGCTTGCGAGTCTTCCAACTCAAAGACATAATATGGAATATTTTCGCCCGAGCATGTCTTCACTTTATAATCGAAGTTGTCATCATAAGAACTAATGGCAATAGGCTTGGGTGCTCGATACATCTCTGAGTAGTCAACCGGTGGCACAAGAGCATGGTTACGTGTCGCAGCGAGCAATCTCCCAAAAACCTCTTTGATTTGGGATACGGTACAATTCTCCATACCGTTACATGCACCATATATCACCAACTACAAGTCTTCATCCAATCCTCGATAAAAACAAGTAATCAGTTCATATTCGCTCAACCGATAATGTGGGCATTCGCTCTTGTAGAGCTCAAATCTCTCTAGAGCATCGCAGATCCTTTCTCCCTTCCGCTGAGTGAATTCAATTATCCGCTTCTTGAGCTCTTCATTTTCCCTAGGCGAAAGGAACCGATCAAGAAAGGCATCTACCACGTCTTGCCAACTCCTCAGTGATCCCCCAAGCAAAGATCTCAACCATTCCTTGGGTTTTTCAGTAAGAGCACATTGAAACAACCGATGCAAGAGCTGATCATCATTCAAATCTCGTGGTGGTAACAACCCAACATCACGCCGGTATTCTACCACGAATCGTAATGCATTCTCGCAAGGTGAATCTCGGAAGGTAGCTATGCTATAGAGAATTTCATCAGTGACCTCATATAACCTAGCCTCCGGTTCAAGATAAATCGCCGGCTCTTTCCTTATTGCCTCATACCGGACTTTGAACGCTTCGTTCAAGAAAACTTCTTCCATACCTGTCCAACAACAAAGCCTTCAACTAACTGTAAGTTTCCGTTAGTTTCGCAAAACTTATTAAATTTGTTTAAAAGCCTAAGAACACTTATCACTACACAAACTAGAGTGCAATGGCAAGTTGTCCCCGAGTGTCGTTCTCTCGGGACCTAACGTGGCTTTGTTTGAGGTTTTTGATAGTAATTTCTGTCAACGAGTTCAAATGTTCGAAGAATCGTTTCCTTTGAACAATAGCAACGAGAAATCAGATTGTTGTAAATCAAGTTTGGAAAACGGTTGGTGGTAGAAATCAAATACACATGCATGGGTTACGAATATGCTCACAAGTTCAGTGCGTAAAACCTTCAATCAAGTCTGCTAAGCAACTCGTCTAGGCAACTTTAAGACGCACATCATAAAAGATCACTATCAATACTTTAGAGGTGCTTGTCACCAACACCATTTATCTAGCATGCTACAAATCTCTAACATACAATCCTATAGCTTTCATTGACCAAGAGTTTGTCACTATACTCAATTCGAATGTATTTTATAGGCAACTAAGAATCATATGAAGGGATTTGCAGCAAGATTGAATCACAATCTCATGTAAGCATAAACATAACCCATAGCATGCATATTCTACATTCTACCACCAACACAAAAGATTTAGCTACTCATATTCATCAACATAGACATCAATTCATATGAATAATAATCAGAATACATCATATCAAACTACAAGACAAGAGAGTGATACAAGTTACCACCAAAGCTGTCACTAATCGGTGGAAAGCAAAGAAAACCTCTCCGTAGATGATTACAAAGGATGAATCCCAATCAAAACCTTGAACCCCAAGCTAAAATACAATGTAATCTGAGTTTTCTCTGAGTTTTGGGGCTTAGGAGCTCTCCAAAACGAAGTTACAGTTCAAAGGATATCCACAAAATGACCAAAGATCAGATCTAAGAAGGAAAATCCGAAAACGTAACCGCTGCCAAGCGGACCGCTTGGAGAAGCCAAGCGGAGCGCTTGGCAAGCGAAGCGCTTCTGGCACACCAAGCGCGTCGCTTGGCTTCTGTGCTAAAGCTCCTGGAAATTGAAGCGGAGCGCTTCACTATTCCAGGCGCTTAGCTTGGCTCCTGGGCAGATTTTTGTATTCAAACTCAATCTTTTTGCCCACGCATGGCCCTAGGGTGCCTTGGACTCCTCCTTCTCGATGCTTATTGATGCTCAAACACTTACGAACAAGCCACGGAGATTGGGGAACTTCAACGGGGCCATCTTTTCCATCAAAAAGGCTCGTTTTTAGCTCCAAAAATGCCGTTTCGTACCTAAGTGCCTGAAAATGCAGAAAACACAAAACGTGACACTATTCTACAAAACTAACCAAAAAACAAGGCTAGAAGATAGCAAAAGAAGGTAAAAAAGACATGATGAACGCGTCAAAAATACGTTCATCAGAGTTCTATACACAATCGAATAAGTAGCTCCGTTACTTCCTTATGGAGAAAGTTAAAGAATCAATTTAAAATTAACTTTTGTATTGCCGCTGCTAACTACATTAGTTGTTTATTGATTCATTCATCGACTTTCTATTTCTTTGATTAGAGGAAAGGTACAATCCCAAGTAAGGAATGAGTTGTACGTCTTCCCTTTGTCTAGAACAATAACAAGATCACTAGATTAGTTAGAACTAACTACAAGTACTAAAGTTCTATACACAATCGAATAAGAAGCTCCCTTATTTCCATGTGGAGAAAGTTAAAGAATCGATTGAAACTAACCTTTTTATTGCCCTTACTAACTAGATTAGTTGTTTATTGTTTCAATCATCCACTTTCTATTGCTTTGAGTAGATGAAAGTTATAATCCCAAGTAATGAATGAGTTGTACGTCTTCCCTTTGTCTAGAACAACAACTAGATCACTAGATTAGTTAGACCTAACTACAAGTACTAGAGTTCTATACACAATCGAATTAGAAGCTCCTGTACTTCCTTATGGAGAAAGTTGAAGAATCGATTGAAACTAACTTTTCTATTACCGCTACAAACTAGAATAGTTGTTTCTTGATTAATTCACGCACTTTCTATTGCTTTGAGTAGATGAAAGATACAATCCCAAGTAGCAATTAGTTGTATGTCTTCCGTTTGTCTAGAACAACAACTAGATCAAATGATTAGTTAGAACTAACAACAGTACTAGAGTTCTATACACAATCGAATAAGAAGCTCTCTCACTTCTTTATGGAGAAATTTAAAAGAATCGATTTAAAACTAACCTTTGTATTGCCGCTACTAACTACATTAGTTGTTTATTGATTCCTTCATCCTCTTTCTAATGCTTTGAGTAGATGAAAGATACAATCTGAAATAAGGAATGAGTTATACGTCTTCCCTTTGTCTAGAAAAACAACTAGATCACTAGATTAGTTAGAAATAACTATAAGCACTAGAGTTCTATACACAATTGAATAAGAACGTCCCTTTCTTCCCTATGCAGAAAGTTAAAGAATCTATTGAAACTAACCTTATATTGCCCTTACACACTATATTAGTTGTTTATTGATTCAGTCATGCGATTTCTATTTCTTTGAGTCTATCAAAGATACAATCCTAAGCAACAAATGAGTTGTACGTCTTCCCTTTGTCTAGAAAAACAACTAGATCACTAGATTAGTTAGAAATAACTACAAGTACTAGAGTTCTATACACAATCGACTTAGAAGCTCCCTTACTTCCTTATGGACAAAGTTAAAGAATCGAATGAAACCTAACCTTTGTATTGCCTCTACTAACTACATTAGTTGTTTATTGATTCATTCATCCTCTATCTATTGCTTTGAGTAGATGAAAGATACAATCTGAAATAAGGAATGAGTTATACGTCTTCCCTTTGTCTAGAACAACAACTAGATCACTAGATTAGTTAGACCTAACTACAAGTACTAGAGTTCTATACACAATCGAATAAGAATCTCTCTTACTTCCTTATGGAGAAAGTTAAAGAATCGATTGAAACTAACATTCCTATTGCCGCTACTAACTAGATTAGTTCTTTATTGATTCATTTATCCACTTTCTATTGCTTTGAGTAGATGAAAGACACAATCCCAAGTAACGAATGAGTTGTACGTATTCCAATTGTCTAGAACAACAACTAGATCATTAGATTAGTTAGAAATAACTATAAGCACTAGAGTTCTATACACAATTGAATAAGAACGTCCCTTACTTCCCTATGCAGAAAGTTAAAGAATCGATTGAAACTAACCTTTCTATTGCCCTTACACACTATATTAGTTGTTTATTAATTCAGTCATGCGATTTCTATTTCTTTGAGTCTATGAAAGATACAATCCTAAGCAACAAATGAGTTGTGCGTCTTCCCTTTGTCTAGAAACTACATTAGTTGTTTATTGATTCATTCATCGACTTTCTATTGCTTTGAGTAGAGGAAACGTACAATCCTAAGTAAGGAATGAGTTGTACGTCTTCCCTTGTCTAGAACAACAACTAGATCACTAGATTAGAACTAACTACAAGTAATAGAATTCTATACACAATCGAATAAGAAGCTCCCTTACTTCCATGTGGAGAAAGTTAAAGAAGCGATTGAAACTAACCTTTCTATTGCCCTTACTAACTAGATTAGTTGTTTATTGTTTCATTCATCCACTTTCTATTGCTTTGAGTAGATGAAAGTTACAATACCAAGTAATGAATGAGTTGTACGTCTTCCCTTTGTCTAGAACAACAACTAGAACACTAGATTAGTTAGACGTAACTACAAGTACTAGAGTTCTATTCACAATCGATTGAAACTAACATTCCCATTGCCGCTACTAACTAGATTAGTTCTTTATTGATTCATTTATCCACTTTCTATTGCTTTGAGTAGATGAAAGACACAATCCCAAGTAACAAATGAGTTGTACGTCTTCCGTTTGTCTAGAACAACAACTAGATCACTAGATTAGTTAGAAATAACTATAAGCACTAGAGTTCTATACACAATTGAATAAGAAGGTCCCTTACTAGAGTTCTATACACAATCGAATAAGAAGCTCCCTTACTTCCTAATGGACAAAGTTAAAGAATCGAATGAAACCTAACCTTTGTATTGCCGCTACTAACTAGATTAGTTGTTTCTTGATTCTTTCATCCACTTTCTATTGCTTTGAGTAGAGGAAAGATACAATCCTAAATAATGAATGAGTTGTACGTCTTCCCTTTGTCTAGAACAACAACTAGATCACTAGATTAGTTAGACCTAACTACAAGTACTAGAGTTCTATACACAATCGAATAAGTAGCTCCGTTACTTCCTTATGGAGAAAGTTAAAGAATCGATTTAAAACAAACTTTTTTATTGCCGCTGCTAACTACATTAGTTGTTTATTGATTCATTCATCGACTTTCTATTGCTTTGAGTAGAGGAAAAGTACAATCCCAAGTAAAGAATGAGTTGTACATCTTCCCTTTTTCTAGAACAACAACAAGATCACTAGATAAGTTAGAACTAACTACAAGTACTAGAGTTCTATACACAATCGAATAAGAAGCTCCGTCACTTCCTTATGGAGAAAGTTAAAGAATCGATTTAAAACTATCTTTTGTATTGCCGCTGCTAACTACATTAGTTGTTTATTGATTCAATCATCCACTTTCTATTTCTTTGAGTAGTGGAAAGGTACAATCCTAAGTAAGGAATGAGTTGTACGTCTTTCCTTTGTCTAGAACAACAACTAGATCACTAGATTAGTTAGACCTAACTACAAGTACTAGAGTTCTATAGACAATCGAATAAGAATCTCTCTTACTTCCTTAAGGAGAAAGTTAAAGAATCGATTGAAACTAACATTCCTATTGCGCTACTAACTAGATTAGTTCTTATGATTCATTTATCCATTTCTATTGCTTTGAGTAGATGAAAGAAACAATCCCAAGTAACGAATGAGTTGACGTCTTCCAATTGTCTAGAAAACAACAACTAGATCACTGGATTAGTTAGAAACACTATAAGCACTAGAGTTCTTCCACAATTGAATAAGAACGTCCCTTACTTCCCTATGCAAAAGTTAAAGAATCGTTGACTAAAAAAACAACCTTTCTATTGCCCTTACACACTATATTAGTTGTTTATTGATCAGTCATGCGATTTCTATTTCTTTGAGTCTATAAAGATACAATCCTAAGAACAAATGAGTTGTACGTCTTCCCCTTGTCTAGAAAAACAACTAGATCACTAGATAGTTAGAAATAACTACAAGTACTGAGGTTCTATACACAATCGAATTAGAGCTCCCTTACTTCCTTAGGACAAAGTTAAAGAATCGAATGAAACCTAACCTTTGTATTGCCTCTACTAACTACATAGATGTTTATTGATTCAT
>JAHHQI010000447.1:0-14328 GCA_028274465.1 Plantago ovata | reverse complement strand
TAGTAAAAAGTAAAAATATATAGTTAGAGAAAAAAAAAGCTTATGTGATTTAACTTTTTTTTTTTTTTTTTTTTTTTTTTTTTTTTAACTAATTGGCCGGTACCATGTATATTACAGGTCTTCCAATCGGGTAGTGTCCAAAGTGGTTTATTTACTGGTACTAAATGGGTTCTGATAAATTATGTTAACAACATAGCATTTTATTTAATAACATCTAAATTTTTATTAAAAATAAAATACGATCTACTTTTAAGTTAAGTATAAATCTTCCAAAAATTTGAGTATTAAATTAAAGTAATATAATAAGCCGATTTCACCTAATTGATTGACCTACCAATTAATTTTAATCCGTTGATTTTAATTATTCAAATTCAATCTGGTGCGTACATGTGTCATTCTTTATTTTAAGTTGTTTTCTTATTATAATTATTTATTTAATATCTTTTCATCATTATCTCTTCTCTATCTTCTTTCTCATTTTTTTATCCATCTTTTTAATTAAACAATTGTTTCTTGATTCTGCACTTTTGTTGAATTATTAATAAGTTCCATATAAACACTTTTTTTGCCCCAAACATGAAAATTATGGAGTCTATTTACTTTAAAAATATGACTTGCGAATTTTGGTAGTTTATGAAGAAAATGAACATAATAATTTATCTAATTGCTTTGATGCTATTAGGCTCTGTTTGTTTCACTTGAAAAACTATAAACTTATCTGAACTGAACTTATATGAACTGAACTGAACTTATCTGAACTGAAGTATAAATTTTAACTAAGCGAACCTGAACTGAACTTAATTTATCTGAACTGAACTTAACATAATAAATCTGAATTGAACTGAACTGAACTGAACTTATCTGAACTGAATTTAACTTAATAAATCTGAACTGAATTTAACTGAACTTATCTGAACTGAACTTAATAAAACTGAAATTAAGGTGAAACGAACTGAGCCGTAGAGCAATGGAGGAATATACTGGTGATGCAATTAATACCTTTATATCATCCAATTTGTTGGATCATGCTAATAATGTTGTTTCAGCTTCAAGTAGAGGTATTATATATGACTCGAAAACAAACATAATGACGAGTGTGTCAAGCTAAACTCACATTAATCGGGACAAACATAATATCGATACTTCTAAATTCGCGAATGATCTTTAAAACTCTAAAAGAAATAGACAAAATAAAAACTTTCAAGTATATATTTTATGAATTCTTTCTGTAATGAGATATTATTTATGAAGATATTTAGTTTTATTCAGACTCTAATGTAATGGATGAAAGAGATATTTGCTCGGAGGTGTATATTTTCTACATAGTCCATCTTTATATGCTAATTGAGACCCTGTAAAAATAGAGACTACGGAGTACATTATATATACCTCATAATACATTCTTTCTATATATATTACTACACCACCTTAATATTCTTATAACATTCTCATCGAGCTGAAGAAGATTACTTTTTTTCAACAGATCTCCTGTACTCTTCAACGTTGTTTAAGGTACATGTTATGAGTCAGTTTTCTTTTCTGCACATGTTACTGCTCATGTGTATATGTTTAAGTTAGTTTGATGCCTACAATTTTTCAAAGTAAGTTTTCTCACCGAAAAAAAAAAGGAAAAGAATTGAGTTGTAGTTATCTTGATTTGTTAGTTTGCCTTTGTATTGTATGCAATGGATCGGATGCTCTGTTTGTTCGTTGAAATTAACGTTAGAATAACATCTATATCCTAAAGTCATGTTTATAAATTTAAAAGTTGATGGTAATAATTATCACATGAGTTTTAGTAAGCTCTAAACATATATTTATGCAGGGAACAATGAAAATTGAAAAAAAAATCAATGGAGGAAGTATAACAACAAAGAGAACAACACTGAATGGAACACACAACCTAAACATGAGAGTCGAAGCTCAAACAAGGAGTACCGTGAGAACACTATCGTACCAAGGAAGTCCCAAATATATGTTGGATTAATACAGATAAATAATTTTTAAATTTTATTAGTATTAATCCATTACTTAAAGGTTTTTTAATTTTTATGTTTTTTGTTTACATTTGAAGCCATTTTGTGACGATAATATATTATAGAGGATATAGTTTCTACTCAATTAGTAATTTGTTCATTATCAATTAGTATATATTTTTTTGTTTATGTTTGAAGTCATTTTGTGATAATTATATATTTAAACCATTTATTTTAATACATAATTTAATAAACAGATAATGTTCAACAAAATTACGCTTTACCCGCGTACGTGGTTAACAGTAGTACCAATGAATTAATTACCTGTCAATTGATTGCCAGAAAGATATAATACTCGTAACCGAGTTAAGTTACCGATGTCTTCTGGTATGGGGCCAGTGAACCTGTTATGCTCCAAATTTATCACTTCTAATTTTGAGCATTTAGAAATTGTTGAAGGAATTTGGCCGCCAAACTTATTTTCTGCCATATACAACAATTGGAGTCTTGAAGTGCCTCCACGACATAAATCTGGTGGCAGAACACCTCTTAGACTATTCCCGTTAAGAGCTAGAATCTCCAGGCTTGAAATGTTGAATATTTCCATCGGTAGTACTTCACTGAATGATTGTACTGCAAACCCAACACCTGCAAGTTTAAACTTCCAATCTCCTTTGGTATTTCTCCCTGTAGAGAATTGAAGGAAAGATCCAAATATTGTAGCTTTGATATGTTGGCCATAGATTTTGGGAGCTCACCAACAAAACTATTGTTTCTGAGGTGCAAACTCATTAAGTTGTGGTAATGATTGGAACCAAGACGGAACATTTCCCACAAAGTTATTCATCACTAGATCAATAACTTGCAATCTTCGCAATCCAACCATCTCTTCAGGCAGACTTCCGTGAAGGCTGTTGAAGCTCAAGTTAATTGTACGGATAAACGAGAGATTCCCGATTTCTGGAGGCAAGCTCCCACCAACACCCATCTCGGAAATGTCCAGGGCAGTCACCCTGTGATGGTGAGAACCGCAAGAAACTCCAATCCATCTGCATACATCTGTGGAAATAGACCAATTTGTGGACAAAACGTGAGAAGATTTCAAATGGAGTTGGGATTTCAACGCCATAAGCGCTGATCTATCGGTGGTAATATTGGATGCTATAACAAGATTGGAATTTATGGGGTTAATTGCAGTTTTGGTCCCTTATCTCGCCGTCCGCCGCGTATTTGGTCCTTTTTTTATACATTTCAAATACGGTCCCTTTTTTCCCAAAAAATTCTCCAGCCTACTTGTCAGCTTATGTGGCTATGACATGGGAATTGGATCAACAGGCGAACTAAGGAACCAACGAACTAACAAAACGAACTAGTTGCTATATATAGCTTCATCCAAATCGTTCCCAAATTAGATGAACTCTAAACCCCCAAATCGTGAGCCAAATCGAAAGAAGAGACAATGAGCAGCAACTCCTTCAATTCTCAGATTCCGAACACTTCTTCTTCCACCGGTGGTTCTAACGACGATGAGATCCCGTTGTGCTACTGTGGAGTGCCTTGCAAGTTGCTGATGTCGAGGACCGATAAGAATCCAATGCGTCGGTTCTGGACATGTGGTTACTGGAAAAATGAGGTAAATTCGTGAGCCAAATCGAATGGTTGAGAACACGCTTCTCCACAAGTCTAACCCTCAGATCAGTAGCATGGAAAGAAATCTCTGGATGTTCAAAGCCAACAATGGCAAGCCTTGCAGCAAGATCACCCGCCTGCCAAAATGGACCTCGACGATCACAGTTCCTTTCACAAGACTTCTCACTCAGGATCCTTAGCTTGGTTAAGAGAGTGGGAGATCTTATCTTGAGGCCTGTTGAAGTGTAGTACCTTGAGAAAAAAAAAAATTTAAAAGAGCCAAGATTAGAGAGGTTTGAGATACTATACTGCATGCACACTAAAATAAAAATAAAAAACGATATGGTGGAAATGTAGGTGACTTACTTGACCCCTTTCTCAATGTTGATCTTCGTACGATTCTGAATAAGCCAGGTCATTTGAGCTGAGTAGTTCTGCCTCTGAGGTTCTGCAGGTGGAGCCCTTAGTCGACCAATTGCACTGTTCCGACCATTTGAATGAGAAGGGTTGTTGACAGATGAACTGGTATCAGCCATTGTTGTGATGAAGATATGGAGGTTAGATGCAGAGAATTGGGGTGACTAGATCAATAAAAGGGGTGGTTATTTATAGGGGTTTGAGGAGTGTATTAATGCCAAGTAAATGTTTTATTGGAAGATTAAAAGGCTTCCTCAGGTATTGGCCATTGGAAACCGCCTACTCTAGGCTTGGCTTGAGTGTTTAGATGATCAAAAAATATACAATCATTACAAAGTCTTAATACTTCAAATGAATCTTGCATTTTCAAAAATACAATTAAAGATCAACAAAGAACTATGAAATTTAAACTGACCTAGTAACACATTAACTTGTAACAACTAAATGAGATGCAATAGACCATATTAATTTAAGAAGTCTGAATAACCATAGATAACAAGTCATAAGTTACATGTCCAACTTCTAGAAATGCCAATGTATTGCAGCTATCACCAATCTCATCTTGAACTTCTAGAACAAACCCTTTGACATACCTGTCAGGATCACTTTTGAACTTCCCAAGGAACTTCTTAGCCAGAAAAGTGCTATTTGCATTTTGGATATTCAAAGTCATTCCACAACTGTGATTGGGATCATATGCATGCACCTTGAAACCAGGTTCATCCTTGATCTTATGAGCTCTCAGTCTCCAACCACATTCATCATCCTCCACACATCTAGCCCACATCCTCACCTTATCATTCTTCTCAAGCTTGAGATTCCTGAAAGTCCCAACTGCATGGCTATGCACACAAGCCCTAAAGTCTGCCTTTGTCTTAAACACCATGCCTAGTGAAAACTTAGGCTCATAGTCATGCACATTGTTATGACAAGTCTGTTTCTTCTTCTTACCCTTGTCACCAACCTCCTCATCAGAATCAAGGCCTGAGTCAAACTCATCAGATGAGTTCTTCACCACATCAGACTCCTCAGAGTCATCACTATCAGTCTCTTCCACATAGCTTGGTTTGCCTTTGGTAAAGAACCCTTCACTCTCAACATTGAAATCAGATACTAATGGCTCCACCACCTTGGCTTTCCCCTTACCAGTACTATCAAAAGAGTATTCCTTAGCCATAGGTCCCTCAATGAAGAAAGCCAACTCCCTTGCCTTCTCCAAAGCATCAGTTGCAATCTGCATAGCTTGTGTGTCATCAACAACCTCCTCAAACCTTCCCCTCTCACAGTTCCCACCTTACAATAATCAACATACTCATCCAACCTAGCCATACAGATTTCCTCAGCCCTTACATAGTCCATTTTCACAAGCCTACCTTCAACATATTTCTGTTTCCCAGTCCCACATTCCACAATTTTGCCAGCATAGTGCACACCAATAGTAACATCACTAGTATCCTCATTTGTTTGTTTAAAAAAATTGCTTTCTTAGACTACTCAGACCAATACAATAGTGAATGCATGCATACAACAGTACTAAATCCATGCACAAAACAGTTACACATGCTTAAACTATAGTATAATACCAAGCATAGGCATATTAAATACTCAACAAATATGTACCCTTTCAATAAAAAAACAGATCTGCGAATGGATAGAATACTCAACAATGTCTGCAACATACTAATACAATAATAATAATGGATCTCTGCACATACTATAAAAAAGAAAACAACTAAACAAACATATGATGATTTTTAGGTACTATTAAACTGGAAATCAAGAACATGAAATAGCTTACCATAAGGAGGATGTGGCATCAACAACTCACTTTGATGTCTTAAATTCAACATTTCATGCATTCAAGACAGATTCTTCACTATTCAATGAGAATTCGATTTTTTTAAGGTTGTTGTTGGGGGACCAGAGACAAAATGCGGTTGTTGTAAAGTGTGGAAGTGTTGGTAGATTCTCAACAACTAGGGTAAAGTAAAAAAAAGAGGGAATTGTTCTTACTCCCTCAATTTTCCCTCCAAGCTAGTATGCTATCAGCCCTTGCATGTGTTTGCATGAGTTCAATTGTGTTTGGCGTGTGTTTCCTTGCCATTTGGAGCCCGGCTGGAGGTCATAATTCGTGACTAGGATGGCTGGTTAATAGGTGGCAAGGTGGTATACATTAGTTCTTGGTGTATTGCTTAGTTCTTGCCAAAACGCCGGTTTATACGCAGAAAGAGGTCTGAGATCGCACAGTTCAGCTAGATCGGGACTATTTCCGCCGTGGACGTCGAGATAAGGGACCAAAAGTGCTTTTAACCCAGAATTTATGAAATATGGGAAGAGCAGAATGAGTGATGCAAGACCAAACAAGTACGGGCCTCCACGATCAATACCCATGCTTAAATTAATTTTCGCAATGAAACAAATTAAGGTTTTGATATACTTCAGTTCAACGTAACTAGGGATTGGCTAACTTCAGTACCTTCGCACCGTACTAATTTTAGTACACCATTTAAAAGTTGACACTTCACAAAAATTTTAATAAAACAATAATTTATAAATACAACAAATTGTATGTCAAAATAGGAGAAAAATAATTTTAATAATTATCAATTTTCAATTTTCAAATGTCAAATATTAATATTAATATTTTAATATTCCACCACCACCACCACCACGCCGCAGTCCAAGCTACCTCTACCACCCTCCCAATCGAAATTATATAAAGATAAACTCGATGATGAAAAAATGGGTTATGGAAAGACAGGCGATAAGTTCGCAAAAAAATCATGAAATAAGCAATGATGCATCATTGTATTAACATTGATGGAGCATCGCTTGCGGCAATTCAAGTCAACAGTAAGCATCAATCTTGTATTGTTGTAAATACATTGCAATAGCATTATAGTAAGCATTAATGTTGTATCGATGTAAACAAATTGCAATGGTATTAGAATCTGTGACGTAGAAGAACTTTCCCAATCTATGCTGCAGCATTCAATTGGTTAGACTGAGGTGTCATGACACTAGAGGTCATAGGTTCAATTCTCGCCTAGTGCGGAATTATTTATAGTTTATTACTAGCTTTGTAATGTTACTTGTGAAATTGTAATGGTTTGATTATTAAAAAAAACTTTAATTTAATAATATAATCTCTCTTTTTAAAAAAAAAAAAAAAATCTATGCTGCAGCATTATAACAAAGTTGATGTTGCATTGATTGTAATATTACAAATACCCTAAATCCTATACCCTATACCCTATACCCTAAAACTCTATAATAATAATAATAATAATAATAATAATAATAATAATAATAATAATAATTTATTATTATTATTATGATAATAATAATAATAATAATAATAATAATAATAATAATAATAATAATAATAATAATAATAATAATAATAATAATTTTATTATTATTATGATGATAATAATAATAATAAAATTAAATAAAAATTATTGGCTGAAAAAAATCAACTACGAAGCTCCTAAGAGAACGGAAGGATGATGATAATAATAATAATAATAATAATAACAACAACAACAACAACAACAACAACAACAACAACAACAACAACAACAATAATAATAATAATCACACTCAAACATGTTGAAAATCATGCACGTGTATCCTTGAAAAATATGCAGTATCTAGAATACGTAGTGGAAGAACAAATGGTTAATGGCTTCAACGCTAACGTATAAGTAGTAGAGGTCGTATGTAAACACACGACATCGTGCCAGTATATATAGTTGGTTATTACCTTTGGTTTAATACTTCTAAGTTCTAACAGTATTAGTCATGACCTAACCTAACAGCCTTATTTGAACCGAACATAACTTAATTAAACTGAACTTAATGAGCCCGAACTGAACTGGAGTTGATGAATCTGATTAGTTTAACTTATATTAACTAGCCTCAATTTAGTTTAGTTAAGTTAATATGTCCTGTCAATGTTCGCGTTTTGATTAGTTCATATGCCCCGGTCAATGTTCGCGTTTTGTTTCGCATCACAATTTGAAAATAAGAAAACTGTAGATCGATGTTCGTTATTCGCATGAAAAAAGAAGAAGTAAATAATTTGGATTAAATAATAAGAAAATATACCTTGATGTTATTCTCGAAATAGAATTAATATAAGAAGAGAAACATGAAATAGAATTCACAAATATATGAAAACATACCTTGATGTTATTCTCGACCTCTAATTAATCAGACTAGATGGAAAAGGATGAGGAGGGTTTCAGACTAGATGGAAAAGAATGAGGAGGATTTTGAGTTTTGGTGAATTTTGGACTACAAACCTATTTAGCAAGACATTAATATTTTAATTTGTGTACTAAATATAATATTTAATAGAATACAAGTATCAATTTGCAAATAATTATTCTAAACTATAAGCCGATGCTGCTGCAACAATATACATCGCTACATCAATATATCTTAAAATCAGTGTATTAGTATGTATGCAATGCTGCAGCGTAATTATAATGTTGTTGTAGCATTGCATACGGAAGTATTTTTAGATTTGCAGTTTGGTTTTCCGTAGTCGTATACTTCTGGTAGTGGTCGCCGAATTAAGGTGGTAGTCGAATTTCGGTGATGGTTGCCGGATTCCGGTGGTGGTTGCTGAATTTCGGTGGCGGTTCCGGATTCCGGAGGTGGTTGCCGGATTTTGGTGGTCGCCGGATTCCGGTGGTGGTGGTGGAGTTTTAAATACATTTTATGTATTTAATTTAAATAATTATATTAATATTAATTATAATTTTTTAATTTAATTTATATTAAAAATTATTTTTACTATTATGCGACCACTGCAAACCTATTATACGACCACTGCGAAGTCATGTCGCATTAATAAATAATCAACAATGAATCTTGAATTGATTAATAATTGATGGTGTACTAAAAAATTAGTTAGACGCTCCCACAACTATGTTTAACTATGTTACTAGCGGGAGTATACGTCTATGAATTCCGTAGGATTAGTTGGAATATTTTGTTTTAATTAGTAAATTTATTACCTATAACAACTACCTTTGACCAGACTCATTCTTGGTTAACAAACAAAGATATTTAATTTCGGGTGAATTACATATACTACCCTCACTACATTTTAATATTACAGATTAGTCCTTAATATCTGAGTTATAACATGTAAGTCCAAAACCAAGGATTGGTTTGACTTTCTTAACAACCACTTTTCTTTCTTGTCAATGTGGAATTAATACGGCCAATTAATATTGCCTCCACGTTAATTATAAATTAATGATAATTTTAATGGTTTTTATCAAATTAATGCTAAATGAAATACTTCCGACAAATTAGTGTTTATATATGCTTGGACTTTTTTTTTTGAAATGCCAAATATTACAACTACTTCTACACTACTAATATACAATATTCTAAACCACCTTATATATTCACACGTAAACCGACTTACGTCTTCGCTAAGGATCGATCCATGTACCTCCTCCTTCACCAACTCAGCTCCTTTCCACTGGACCACCTTATAACCGCTATATATTTGGACTAATTTAACCGTACTAATTACAGAAAGTCAATTAATTTGTATTCCATATTTTTAGTTAATTAGTTACCATGATAACTTTTTAAATGCATGTAATTTATTTTCCTATTATTAGACTATTAGACTATTTAATTCCTTTTCTTTCTTAATATAAATATTTATTGATCTTTTATAATAGCATCAAGCATCCAATTTTTTATCCAATCACTATCTAGAGGTTTCTATAGACTTACACCAAGAATTCTACTTGAAATCCCTAAATTCAAGTATTAATGAGTAATTTGTAGAAGCATTCTACTTAAACCCAAGCATCCCTAAATTCAAGCATCAATGGATAATCTGTACAAGCATCCTACTCAAGAATTCTACTTGAAATCCCTAAATTCAAGTATTAATGAGTAATTTGTAGAAGCATTCTACTTAAACCCAAGCATCCCTAAATTCAAGCATCAATGGATAATCTGTACAAGCATCCTACTCAAATCCAAGCATCCATAATTAAAAGACCATTAAAGACTACTGCATAGTGAAACAGAGCTAAATGAAGGATCTTGATACATCTAGGAAAATATAAAAGGTACGGAATTTACCTGTTGATGATGATGATTGATGAAAAATATAAAGTGATATAACCAAATGCTATATTTCAACGGAATAGTACAAATACTATACTAAGACATCAAAAGGCTAACTCTATCTCATCGTCTTCCTTCAAGAGTAGGCTCCTGGTACCTGCGCGTAAGGGGGAGAAAGGGATTTAATCTCTTTTGACCAGCTTGTCTTTGACAAACCGGTACAAGACTTTACTTGAGTTATGGAATAGCTGTTAGAGAGTAGTATGTTGCGTGGGGAGAATGAATGTTACCTCCAAATGTGACCCAAGAGCTTCTCTATATATATAGAAACAGCTGGGCAGGGCCCTTCTCCCGTCTTCTCCGGCTTTATCACTGCTTTTCTGTACTTCTTGTCTGTTGAGCGTAGACAAGGCATCCGCAAGGCGGGGACCTTATTATGTAGGGCATGATCTCCATCGTTACTCCTTCTTCCACGTAGGTCATACGGGATGTACCCACCATGGAGTCGTCCTTCTGCACGCCAGGCTATGAATTATGCTCCGGCCTTAGCAGGTCTTCTATCCACACGCAGTGCCACGTGGTGGTCCCTGCCTTAGCGGATCTTCTTCCTGCGTGCTATGTCGTATCTCTGGTCATAGGATTGGGTCTTCTTGCGTAGCTCCCAACCTTTTTGCGGCATAGTGATGCGGGGAGGATATTCCATGTTATATCTAAAGAAATGGCCAACTGAAGTGGATGAAAAGAAAAAATGAGTTTGGTGTAAAAGAAAACTGGTGAACTGACGTTAAAAAATTGGAAATGGTTGATAGTGATGCATGGTATTTTAGTCTGAGTTTGAGTGATTAAGAGAAATGTGGTTAGTTGGAGAAGATATATGAATTTTAGTTAATTAAATTAACACTAAAATTAGCACAATCACCGAATTCATATTGGAATAAAATTTTCACCAATTTGTAAAAAAAAATTTAATAGATCACACCATTTTGGTAGAAACTCCCAAAATTATCACCAATTTCAATTTGTAATTTTTCCTTTTTGGTACAACTTCAGTAATTTGGCTTCGAAGATTGTGTATGCATTAACCTACATTTTTGTGAATAAAATGGATATATTCGAAAGCCCTTTTAAAAAATTACTCGGACACTAATTAAACATACTTTTGTCCTGTAACTTGGTGAATTTGATGCAGTTATGATAATTGGAGAGTGGGATGATATTTTTTTGAATAATTTGATGGGGTTTCATGTAGTACTAGTACATACCCATGGCGATGCCACGGTATGATATAATTCTTATCTTATATTCATTAAAGAAAAGATTATTCAAAGATAATCGTAAAAAAATGTTTAAAGTAAAGTAAAGTATTATAATGAAGTAATTCGAGTCAAAAGTAGAAAATTCATAATCAATGTATAGCAAAGGAAATACAAAGGAGCATTCATCGCAACTTCCAAAGGACTTCTTTGTACACTACATTAGTGGTAGTGTCGGTGGGTTTACCATCTTGATCAAGTATTAGAACCTTCAACCCTTTCTTGCTAGTAACTCTAGAAAACGCAACATAGAGCTGACCATGGCTGAAAACTGGATTAGGAAGATAGAGGCCAACATTACCCAACGATTGTCCTTGACTCTTGTTGATAGACATTGCGTAGCAGATAGCAATAGGAAACTGTCGGCGCTGGAATCGTATTGGAAACTTGGTGTGGTCAGAAGATGAAAGAACCATCCGCGGTATGTAAACTCTATTTCCGGCATACTTCCCATGAATTACTTTGGCCTGTATAATCTTTTCACCAAGATCCGTCACCACCAACCGAGTTCCATTACAAAGTTCAGCCGCCGGGTCGATGTTACGCAAGAGCATAACGGGGCAACCAACCTTCAATCGGATCAAGTGGTTTGGCAGCCCAGAAGTTCTGATTGTATTTAGAAATTCAACCGAATAAACATCCTCTCGATTGACAACATCATCCTCATCCGGGCATATACTATCAGAACTCATATACTCAACTGCATCACCCGGCAACACTCCATGACGTAGTTATTAATCTGTTCTACTACCTCATTTGTCGGCGCCAGTATAGCCCTATCCTGAAAATAATCTCCATCTCCAACATGATCCAAAAGAGATGGATATGTAGATTTCACCATTGCGGCTATAGGATCATCCGGAGCTTCAAGAATGAGTATATCCTTTGGCAATTTGAAATCAACCTCACCATCGTTATCGCCCCCTTCCACACCATCTCCGACACGCAACAACCAATCAGCAAACTCCTTTATATTAGCAACTCCTCAGCTGAACTTCCAGACTACAACAATAAACATAAACACTAAGAAACTAAACACAACAGAACACACATGATAATGAAGTACAAATTATATACTAACCTGCAATCGCATGTTCTTCGTGAGATTCAACACCTTGCAATCTCTCCATATACGGTTAGAAGAACATAGTGTTGCATGGACAATATCATGCCTGCTACCCTTGGGTACAACGGGCAAAATCTGACGGAAATCACCACCAAACACAATAACCTTTCCACCAAACGGTTTAGCGTTCGTCAAACCATCCGGACCTCTAATAACATCCCTCAAAACTCCTATCAAGAGCCTCAAAACAAAACTTATTGTCATGGGAGCTTCATCCATATGATCAACTTGCAGCGTTTATCAACGCGGTCAAACTCGCTGTTCGGAGTTATTCGGCTGCACATGGTCGTCTCATCAACCTCTATAGGTATACTAAATCTAGAATGCGCAGTACGGCCCCGAGGAAGGAGAAGAGAAGCAATGCCACTCGAAGCAACTGGAAGGACAATATCACCTCGACCACGAATAGCTGAGCATAATGTTCTCCAGAGGAACGTCTTGCCCGTACCACCATAAACCATAGACGAAAAAAACCACCTGTTTCTAATTCAATAGCATCCATGATCATTTGATAATTATTCTTCTGTTCGTCCGTCAAACACGGATACAACTTGGCATGCTCAGCTTGCAATTCATGCAAATCATATGTCATCTCTTCGGCATTAATTGTTCAATCCATCACCAATGACAACATTATCCGGAAGTTTCATACCTTCGTATTGATCCAAACTGCACCCGTTTCTCTTCAGGATGTCCTGAATTGCCAGAAAGAGCAAGTTGTTTCCGTTGTTCTTCACTCAGTTGCAAATCTACATTGTACGACGTGTTAATAATAATAAAAAAAACATCAAGTAAAACCGATAAAATATCTCACACCACATACATACTGGATTGTTAAACTGATTCCGCATACGTATGATTATGTCATCCGATAAATACATCCAAGTGTTCTCCCAAACATGCTTTGGTCTAGACATACTATTAGACCTAAGAAGCATGGAAAACACTGACGAAGGTAGTAACCCCCCACCCGAAAAATGCCTCCTTAATGCCATCAATATATCAGCATCATCATCAAGCAGCCCTAGTGCGTAGGAAGCGTCACGGTACGTTTCATAGAAAACCACTTCACCGTTCTCAGATCTTCAAAGCAGGTAGCACCCCTTATGTGATTCAGCATTATCCTGAGATGGTATAAGCACCGGTACCAGGGGGAACATGATAAATCCTACCAATTTCCTCCTTGCTTTTGTTATCCTTTCCACATGCGCTTAGGAAATCGTACACGTAATGCTGTGGAAACTCCGCATACAGTACTTTCGGGCCTCAGGTGTTTTTTTATTTGAAACCATCCAAGCAGGACTTTGAATGTGCACAGTTTTGTTTCTCTTTTCAAATCCCTGACTGTAGTCACCGTCTTGAAACACATTTGTCTGCTCACCTTCAAGTGAATGGGCAAACGCTCTACGGGAGGATCTCGATGGAATGGGATAATCCAACAAAACGCCACACCTCCGCTGTCCGCAAGCAGTATATAACGGAAATCCACATAATCTGTAACTCATTCTCAACCATAATCTTGCACCGCACTGTCACACCGTATGACATACTTGAAGAGATACTTGATGAGTTCGTTGAGTGCAACCTCGCAACATTAATATAGCTTGAATATTTCATCAATAAGTAAGGATGGGTACGGGACAATGTCACCTGTAAAGGTAGATCACATCACTGATCCCAACGATATAAAACATATCAATAAAAAAACTGTTAATATAAAGTACGTAGATTTTACCTATTGTCCACTTCAATACCATTT
>JAHHQI010000446.1:0-14346 GCA_028274465.1 Plantago ovata | reverse complement strand
CTCAAATCTATAAGTTTACATTCATCACTTTTAATTTGATGAGTATCCTTTGTCAGCCAAATTGACTCATGCTGAAAGGTTAAAACTTAGATTTGTTGACCAAAAGACACTCCAGACTGGTTCTTACATCCCAATTACACACCATCGCTTTTGTAGATCCGGAGGAGCTCCACCAGGCAAACAAAACCTTATTGTTGGACTTTTAGAGACCACCGTTATAGTTATAAGGTTATTCTGTTTGCCCGTCATGTGCTTTCCACAGCCACTATCAAAGTGCCCGATTGCATCGTTTGTCTCGTGCTGCAGTCTGCACAATCAAGAGCAAACGAGTTATATTATCCATGATGGATGTCCATTAACATGTTCACGGAATGCGTCCAGTGGAAACCCAAGTCTGAAGTTTTTCAACTTTGACTTGTTTTCTACTTGCTGAGGAACTAGGAGGTTTTGAGCTAAAAGACTTTTGACTCGTGCTGGTCAAATCCACTTTCTGATGTGGTGTCTTGCTCTGTTGACCTTTTTGCTGAACATACTTTTCAGTAAGTTCTTTTCTAGCAAGGTTCCTTCTAGTCCTAGCATTGGGAGTCTTTTCAGAACTCTTAGGCTTGGTTTTCTTCATCTCTTTGAAGTATCTTTGCTGACTTTGCTTATACTCATGAAAGAGTTGACTTTGCTTGGTTTTGAAACCGAGTCCACTCTTTGGAGAATGCTGAGCTTTAGCATCAGCAACCTTACTTGATTCAGGTTTGTCAGCAAAGGACTTCTGATTACTTTTGGTAATCTTGCCTTTAGACTTAACAACTTGCTTTTCAGCAACTTGTTTGGCGGAATGCTTCACGGCATTCTTTTTCTTTCCAGTTTGCTTCACAGCAACCTGTTTTCCTTTTAAAGTCTTGTTACTTTGAGCAGCAACAGCGGGCTTTATGGTCATAGGTACTTGATTGCATGTTTCAGCAACTTTAGTTTGACCAAACTGATAGATCACTGGTGGACTACTATCAGTAGCACGTACAAAGGAGATAGGTGATTTATCTTTTCTCAAGATTTCTACGTTATCACCTTCACACGTTGCTCCTAAACCTTCTTTCTGAGATGGATCTCTCAAATAAGAGTTTAGTTCAGTCAGCGTATTACTCGCTTCCACATAAGATTTGAAATTGATTTTCATCTTTTTCATTTCTTGGATTTCAGCAAGTAACTTTAGAATTGAGGACTGATACTCTTCTAATTCTAACGCCATTTGAGAATTTTCTCTGCAGCCTCAGCAATCAACTTCTTAAGACGCCTTATTTCAGCATCCTTTTCTTCTGTCTCTTCCTTCAGCAAAACGTACTTTTCAGTAGTTTGCTTGGTCAGAGTTTCAGCAAGTTGAAGTTTTTCTTGCTGTTTGCTGAGAGTTTTCTCAAATCTTTCGATTTCTCCTTGAATCTTGTCAAGGTCAATCTCGTCTTCACTTTCTGAATCAGAGTCAGAGGTAGAATCATTTACCTGACCGGCCATGAGGCAGAATTCGTAGTTCGACACGTCTGGATAAGCTTCCATAGCTATTCCACACACTTCTTTGCCAATCTCCACGTCTAGAGTGGCTTCCTCATCGTCGGTGTCTGAACTTTCATCCTCACTGTCCTCGGAGCTTGTCTCAATGCATAATGCATCGATTTTTGCTTGAAGCTTCTTCTTTTCTTCAGCAATGAAAGCTCTTTTGAACTTCTTCTTCTTTTCAGCAGATTTGCCTTTCAGCAAGGGGCAATTTGCTTTGAAGTGTCCAGGCTTTTTGCAGTAAAAACATAGATCATTTCCAACTGCTGGCTCTTCTGATGATGTAGCTTGCTGAGCTTGCTTGTTCAGCGAGCTAGTGTCATTCTTGTACTTATGGTAGTTATTACCAAGATGCTTTTTCAGCTTCTCTTTTGCTTTTCGCCTTTCAAGTTCCTTACTGATGAATTTCTTCATGTTTTTAACAACTAAAGCATTTTCATCAGCAGGCTCTTTATCATTCTTCTTTTCGGAAGATGACGGCTTTGCAGCAAGAGCAATGTTTTGCGATTTTTCAGCAAACACATTTTCTCTTTGCTTTGTCTCATAGTTGACAGTAGCAAGATGAGAGAACAACTCAGTTGGTGTAATGTCAGGCATTCCTTGATTGTAATAGAAATTCTGAGTATGGATCCATTCTTGATTCAAACTCCTGATGATAGTTTTCACTTTCTCAGAATCTGAATAAAAATTTCCAACACCCAGCGCTGCCATTTCACTAACAAGAGTTGTGAATCTGAAGTCCAAGTCTTCCAGTGACTCGTTAGCTCCTTGCTTAAAGTTTTGAAACTTCAGCTTAAGTACTTCAAGTTTGTTTTCCTTGGTCTTGTCAGATCCAGCACAAAGATCTTGAACCATTTTCATAGCCTCCTTAGCAGTCTTAGCACCCCACAGTTTGCACTGTATGGTATCCGGAGTTGATATGATGATGATATTTCTTGCTTGGCCATCAAGACGGAATCTCTTAGCTTCGTCAGAAGTCCATTCCTCTCTTGGTTTTGGCACAACAGTATCTGAAGGTTCGCCTTGGATGGTTTCCTTTCCAGCTTCAGTGGTTCTATGAGGGAAACTCCTTACAACCTTGGTGATTTTGATAGGTCCATCATTAATGACGGTGACCATCTCATCACTAATGGCCTCAAGATGTAACATCATGTTGTTTCGCCATTTCTCGTAATTTTCCAGCTTCAGCAAGGGAGCATCTCCTAAAGACATCCTGTCAGCAAAGCACTACCAAACTTGATCAAATGAAAGTGATTTAAGGAAAGTACTTAAGGGGATCTAGGTTCAGTGCAGAAGGCTAAAGAACCTCCTGCTCTGATACCACTTGTTGGTCCCTTTAAACAACAAGAAAAGACTAGAGGGGGGGGGGTGAATAGTCTTTTCAAACTTTTGTCGTTTAAAACTTTCTCAGCAAGTACTTATTACTTTTCAGTAATGAGGTTGCTGATACTTAACTTTCTCAGCAAGCGTAAGTTACTTTATAGTAGCTTGGTTTGCTGATACTTAAATCAGAGAGCGGAAGTCTTTGAAACGATAAGTGCTTTTTCAGCAAGTAAAGTGTTTCAGCAAGTGATGTGAGTGACTGTGTACAAACAAATATAATTTGCTGAAAGCTAAATGCAGTAAGTAAATCACACAAACGTTTTTAGAGTGGTATCTGACAGTGGCGTAATCACACAAACGTTTTTAGAGTGGTATCTGACACTAAGATATGATTGAAGTTCCTTACAATCTCCTATCTAAAGCGATTCAACAGAAACCAAAGCACACTTGCTTTGTTTCCAACCTAAACTAGAGAACTCAACCTTGTTCTCCACCAAACTTGGTACTTTTAATCAGCAAAACTATGCTCGATTAAGTTCCCCCTGAATATCACGCCTGAAAGGGTGTATTTTCAGTTAGAGAGTTTGGGGTGAGATAACTTAATTATAACTTATTCAGTTACAACAAGTAATCTAAGAAACACAACTTGGAATACTTTGCAGTAAACAAGTTTGATTGTTTCTGGTGTCAAGACTTGTTCTTGTTCGAAAGAAAGAATACTTAACTAATTTCTTAGCCGAGTTTGTTCTACTTCTTCACAAGTAGCTTTTTCAAGCTTTAAGTCTTGGAACGGATCAATGGCAGTAAGAGAGTTTGAAGGTTTGTGAGTTTTAAGCACAAGTGAGAGTTTGATCACGTTGTTGACACACTTCAACTCTTTGCCGGATGGCCTCTATTTATAGTGCAAGTAAGGAGCCGTTTGAATTTCAAATCCTAAGGCTTTTGTTCCTTAACATGTCACTATCTTGCTTTTGTACTTTCAGCAGCATCCTTTGTTTGTCTTCTAGTCTTCATGTCCTTTGAGTAAGCTTTGCATTAAATGCATCTTTGAACAGAATTCAAACAGTAACATTGGAGCGCAAAATCACGTACATTCAGCAAGAGGTCACATATGTTCATCAGCAAGTGTTTATTCTCAGTTTCAGCAAGCACAACCTACTCTGTCTTTCAGATTTTCACTTATGCAATGCTGTTGCTGAAAATTTCACTTTCTGAGCAACACGTGCCTTACCAGTCTTCAGCAATCTTCAAGTCTTCAAGTCTTCAAGTCTTCAGATCTTCAAAAGTCTTCAAGATTCTGACCGGTTTCTTATTTGCTTCAATAAATTGTTTGTAAACAACAAAATACATCTTCAGCAAATGCTTCAATAGGTCATTTTCTTTTCAGAAAATTAAAGCTAAGCATCAATAAGATATTTTCTTTTCAGAAAATAAAATACATCATACGCTAAGGTGTCAATAGATTAATTTCTTTTCAGAAATTAAGGTACGTCATCCACAAGGATAAAAACTTATCTAACACCTATCTAAGTCATCAGCAAACGTTCCTCTTTTACAATGTCCTTTAAAAAATTCTAAAATCCTATGGACCTTAAGAGTACTAGTTACTGGACTGTTCTTAATTTAGCATGGTTAATTGCTCATCAAAATTACAAGTTTCCTAACAACCGAGGATGTGGGGCAACAAATGTGATGATAAAGTCCTGTAAGTCCAAAGGACGACTGGCATCACTTCGACAACTTACCGGTTCCCATAGACACTTCGGTGTAGAGTATACATCAATGGGAGTGTCCGGTGGGTACTTCCATTGTTCGATAATTCTTCTTCGAACAACTATGCGCAGTTATGGGAACGTTTCTCGATTGTCCAACAATTCGTTCCGTGGCCGTGGGATCGGCTCACACTTGCTCCAACAAGTATAACCTCCACGCATACTAGTCTCATCTGGTTCATTCAGACCCCTACATCCGAGATGAACCTCGACTAGGGAGAGTTTGGGATAGATGATATCTCACATAGTTCCCACTATCTGTGTGATCGGTCATCTATCCGAGGGGACATGTTTAATATCAATACACACAGAAATAGAGATATGACATGTTGCATGCCTGGTGTAATATAAATATGAAAGCGATACTCAATAGTAAAAACAACAAACATATATTATATTACGTTGACCTGTGTAATAGCACATATATGCCCTCTATAAGGGCTCCATGCCCTTAATAAGGACTGTCTCTAGGACATATACACTATAAGATACGGCATGTGTTGGATACATTAGGAAGCATACGGTGTGAGTGATTGGGCCAAGATAGGATTCATTCCTCCGTAATAGATACTAGGAGAGAATACTCACTTCTCATATTTAGTGCGATCACAAAACGGGTGGCCACCGTATGTGAATATGTCAAAATGGTATTTGGACATAATTCATAGATCGACTAATAAGATTGAGAGACAATGAATGAAGTTATTAGAATAGACACATAAACATATTCTAGACTCATTTGAGAATTCGTGAATGAAGGGACCGTATCACCAAAGTACCTTACGCTACAGGTGGTTTGTTTTCCTCACAAACGTTCCTTGCATATTAATATTGTCTGATAAATTGTCTAGGAATTTATTATGACCTTAATTGGATTGTTGCTTAATATGCAAGGCCCTATGGGTCACACTTCAAGGTGGTATTTCTACAGACGAGCTATGTATATTGGATTAAATATTAATTAGATTAATATTAAATTATTATACAAAATATATAATGGAATTATTATTAATTAGATTAATATTAATTTATTATATGTGAAATATATTTTAGAAATATAATTAATTGAATTGAATTGGATTTGATTAATTAATTGAAGACTTATGCACTTGGGCGAGATTTAAAAGATGGTCCAATTAAGGCCCAAGAAGAAAGAAGAAGGCCAGCTGGACCGTTAGCCCAACATGGCTGCCAGGCCTGGCGCGTGCATGGCACGAGCCAGGCGAGTGAGAAATGGCGCGTGCAATGCACGCGCCATGTAATCCGAAATGGGGACAGCTTTCAGCTGTCCCAATGTGATCTCTCTCTCTCTTATCTCTTTCTCTCTTCCCTTTTGACTGATTTATTCTTTTGTTTTGACTGAGATAATTAATTATTATCTCTTTGTTGGTTAGTTGATGGCTTTTGAAGTCTCCTAGTCAATAAGATTTACTTGGTAAAAATCTTACGTGATTTTCTGAACCAACTTACTGACTAAATCAGAAAGAAAGAATAATAGTCTTCATTCACAACTCACGTAAAATACTTTCTGATAGTCAGAAAATATTCTCTCTCTCATTTAGCTCAAACAGAAGAACCTCCTAGCGTTCTTGATAGAAATCACTGCCCGTGGATATCAAGGTCGAAGGAAGTAATCAACCTGTTGATGAGCCATCTTGGAGATTTTGTTGACGAAGAAGAAATCAACCAGCCGGACGAGGAGATTGCAAGGCTCTGTCTGGAGATTGAGGAACAGCTACCCGGTGAATTTTCTTATCTACTGGAGGACACGTAAGTGATATCTTCTAGTATAATAAGCGAATATAGTCATATTAGTTTAGTGAGATTAAAATTTTTAAACTTCCGCTGCTTAGCCTTAGAGGATTTTTTTTCTCACTTTTACTAACAGTGGTATCGGAGCTGGGCTGATTCATGACTATATTCGTTCATGATTTTTATTTACTGTTATTGTGGATTATTATATGTATGTAAAAAGTATAAAAATTTTTAAATCTTTAATTGGATTTAAAGAATGTAAAAGAAAGATGGGTTTTTAAAATTACTGAATGTATTTTATTTCCAGATTCTTCATATTAGATTTAAAGAAAAGGAAAAAAATCACATTAGTATTTTATTTTCCATATTCTTTTTATTGGATAATTAGAAAAGGAAAAAGTAAAAAAAAATAAAATTATTCGACTTGGTCGACCGGAGCTCCGCTCCGCCGCCGCCGGTGACCACCACCACCCTTCCTTTTTCGGCCTCTTCTCCTCTGTCCCTTTCAAAAAATAAGAATGATTTGGTTTGTGGGTTATGGAGATTTGAAACTCCATTAATGGTGATTTCAAGCTTTGTAAACACAAACCTCGAATCATACCAAAACCATATGGAGAAGAGTCACTCGAACATGGGAAGGATAATACAAGCAAGAATCGGGCCGAACGGAATCGACTTGGTCAAGTCGATTCCGATCGACCCGATCGGATTTCTAAAAAAAAAAAAAAAATTCGATCTCCTTTTTGGAGTGAATCGAATGCTTGCTAATTCATCTTGGATGATATATTGTGTTTAGAACATGATTAGGACCTTCAATTCGAAGTTGAGATGATGATTAAAGTTTTGGAAAACTTTCTTAAGTTGCAGGGACTTGATTGAATATTTTCAGAGAATTCGGTGGTGTCCAATAGGCAAGAAAGAAAACTTCAGGGACTTGTGTCCCAATTTGGCAGTTTCTATCTTATTGGGGCTCAAGCCCCTGAACTTCTGTGCTTTGCGAATTTTCCCTAGAATTTACTAAATACTTTCAAATTGACCCCAGAAACTTACTTTCAGCTTTCTGTGAATTGTAAAGAGGTCCCTAGCGTTTTAGAAACTTGTTATTTAATTTATAAATTGTTTATAAATTATATTTAAACCCTATAAATACTTTTGGAAAGTGATTAAAATGTTTAGAGACATAAATATTAAGTTTATAACATTTAGTAACATGTTTGTTAGTTTATAAATAGTTTATAAACTACATTTTAATAGTAATGTAATGCTTTAGAAGATTATATTATTATTAGAAAAACTTGTTTTAAATGTTTTGAAAATTCTTAGAGAATTTATAAATTAGATTTTGACTTACATATAATGATAATAATCCACAACAACTACTTATATGCTCCAACTTGGTTGTATCACATGTATTGAATGTCTACATGAGCAATTTATTATTTAAATATTATATTTAAATATCGTTAGTCCGCTTTTATTGTTTGGGTAGGCGGCACCCATTAGTTTCCGGACCGCATCTACCATATGCATGGGTAGGCGGCACCCATTACTTGCTAGTCCGCAATTGATATGTATGAGTAGGCGACACTCATTACTTGTTAGACCGCATTGCATGAGCCTTGGGTAGGCGGCACCCATTATGTGATGCATGTTAGGGATCTTGGTCAAGCTATTAAATACCTCATTTAAATGTTCCCCAATCAATTTAAGTCTCGATTAAATCGCATGATGTCACCTATCATAATTGAAGGTTAAATGAACTTACTAATCTCATGGGTAATATGCACCATAGTGCTTACTCAGTTTGCCGTAAGAAAGTTGCCTTCATAGGACCATTGTTGGTGCCGTGTGATGGTTATGACTTACTTGAATTATGTCGAGTCGCCATAGCGTCAGGCATAATTTAAGGACATCGATCAAAATGGTTTTGATCAACCAAGAGTTGTATTGTACAATTGGTTTGGAGACCTACCTGTTTGACTATTATAGTGATCAGCCATAGCTGGGGCTATAATAGTGCAAGCATGGATCTTGGCTCACTACAACTATTATAAGATATTGGTTCGTACTCTCTATAGGGGTCAAGAGTATGTGAAAATAGTGAGAACTGAATAAAGCTAAAGTCCTAGTTTATTTAGTCGCTGATTGTGATCATAGAACTTATTTTGGAGTATTAATTTCAGTTTTATTTATTTACTTCTGTAGGTCTGAAAAGATGGTCAATTTATCCATAAGAATGATTTTGGAGAAATGCACTCTTACTGGTCCAAACTTTATGGATTGGATCTGTAATATTCGTTTGGTGCTTAGGCAAGAGAAAATTGTGTACGCCTTGGACAAACCAATCCCCACTCCTCCTACTGTTGCTGCTGAGCTTGCTAAGTTTGACAAAGTTGCTCACCAGAAGCACAAAGATGATGCTGTTAATGCACAGTGCGTTATGCTAGCTGCAATGACTATGGAGCTGCAAAGGCAACATGAAAACATGATGCCATATGAAATGCTCGAGCACCTCAAAAGCCTCTTTGGAACTGTTTCTAAGAGTGTTGAATTTGATCTTCTTAGAGAAATCTTCCAAATGAGGATGTCTGAAGGAGGAATGTATCTGAACACATGCTCAAAATGATTGGACTCATTGAGAAACTGGCAACTGCTGAAATCAAATTTGAGAACCGTGTTTCAGTCATCATCATCCTTCAATCATTGTCGGATTCATATTCCACATTCATCATGAATTACAATATGAATGCCAAAGATGCTACACTTCCTGAAGTCCATAATATGCTTAAGACCTATGAACAGGCTCAACCTAAGAGGAAGTCTGTTATGTTGGTTGGATCATCTACGAAGGCTCACCCTAAGGGCTATGGCTCAAAGGGTAAGGCTAAGAAAACAAAGAAGCCAAAGGTTGGACCTAAGGCTAAGGTTTTTAAGCGTAAGGCTGGAAATCAGAAGAAGGTGGTGAACATGGAGAAGGAGACGTGTCTTTACTACAAGCAGAAAGGACACTGGAAGAGAGACTGCCCGAAGACAATTGTTGATGGAGTTGTGACCACGCATGGTGCATCTGGCTCCCATCAAGGTATGTTTGTCATTGAGATAAATATGTCTACACAAAACTCGAATTGTTGGGTATTAGATACTGCTTGTGGCTCACACATTTGTAACAATTTGTAGGGGCTCATTGATAGCCGACAGGTTAGACCAAGGGAAATTGATCTACGCATAGCAGAATGGATCGTCCGTTGCTGCCCTACGTGTTGGAACTTATAGATTAAATTTACCCTCGGGTTTTGTTTTAGAATTGAATAATTGTTATTTCGTTCCTTCTATTGTAAGAAACATTATTTCCATTCCTATGTTAGACAATGAAGGGTTTTCCTTCCGTTTTGCCAATAATAATTGTTATTTTTCGCATAATGGTATTGATATTGGAAATGCTCCTCTTATGAATGGTTTGTACTTACTGAAATGTAGACATTTCATATACAAAACAAACGACCAAAGCTTGATAATTCAAGAAATATCACTTACTTGTGGCATTGTAGACTTGGTCACATTAATGAGACAAGAATTGCAAGGTTAAGAAAGTTAGACTATTTAGCACCATTTGATTTTGAATCATATGGGAATTGTGAATCGTGTCTTAAAGGAAAAATGATCAAGAAACCTTTTTCGGGAAAAGGTACTCGAGCTAAACAAGTACTTGAGTTAGTTAACTCAGATGTGTGTGGACCTTTCAAAACTCAAGCTAGGGGTGGGTATTCTTACTTCATAACCTTTACCGATGATTTCTCTAGGTTTTGCTATGTGTATCTTATGAAACACAAATCTGAAGCTTTTGAGAAATTCAAAGAGTATAAGGTTGAAGTAGAGAAACAACTTGAAAGAAGTATTAAGACTCTTCGATCAGATCGAGGAGGAGAATACTTAAGTAAGGAATTTTTGGATTACTTAAAGCTTAATGGAATTCAATCACAATGGACTCCACCAGGAACACCACAAATGAATGGTGTTTCTGAGAGGAGAAATCGAACTTTGTTAGACATGGTAAGTGATAGTGTATATGTCCTAGAGACAGTCTTTATTAAGGGAAGACAACCCTTATTAAGGGCATATATGTACTATTACACAGGTCAACGTAATATAATATATGTTTGTTTGTTTGACTATTGAGTATCGCTTTCATATTTATATTACACCAGGCATACAACATGTCATATCTCTATTCCTGTCTGTATTGATATCAAACGTGTCCCCTCGGATAGATGACCGATCACACAGATAGTGGGAGCTATGTGAGTTATCATCTATCCCGAACTCTCCCTAGTCGAGGTTCATCTCGGATGTAGGGGTCTGAATGAACCAACTAAGACTAGTATGCGTGGAGGTTATACTTGTTAGAGCAAGTGTGAGCCGATCCCACGACCACGGAACGGATTGTTGGACAATCAAGAAACGTTCCCATAACTCCGCATAGTTGTTCGAACGGTGATTACCGAACAATGGAAGTACCCACCGACAACTGTAAGAAAATATGGTCAGAGTTACCCCTAGGGTACGCAGCGGAATTTTAAAAATTTTCTTAACATACTGGTTAATTGATTATGCATATGTCGTATATATATAAACACGTCAATTAGAAGACTAACCTTACTTCCAAAGCAGCTTCCAAGTCTTCGTAATAATCCGGTGTATCTTCTCCTTCGTCGAAGTCGAAGATATCTACAATACTCTGTATATCTGCAAGACAATAAGAGTTAGTTTCCAGCTCCTAGAACCTCAACCTTGGTATCCACGGATGAACAGCCTATCGGAAGAATGCTAGGATATTCTTTATGTGACCAAGAAGACGGGGCGGCAATTCCCTCCGGTGGCGGTGTGCGCGCGCGTGTGGCTAAGGGGAGGAGGGGAGAGTTTTTATTTTCTCTAAGAAAACTGGGTAGAATAACTGTGTATCAAAAATCACACGTAAAATCGTCTGTCAAAACTCTCTCTAATAGTCAACTATATATAGTAGTCTATAGAAGCCTAAAGCATAAGCAATTAGACTTCGTAAAGGAATAAGAATCTAATTCTTATCGCACAAGGAAACCAATATCAAGTCTAGATTCATTCCCAATCAAATCAAAACTCAATCAGGAAAATCTAACTTATCCGTTGGACTTCTAATAGAGGAAGGAGTCGAACTCCTTCCCCTACCCTGCCACGCGCGCGCGCGCGCCTGTCCTACAGGACGTGGGTCCCACTTTTGGGACCCACATATATTTCTAAGGCAATCCAAACTCCAAGTAGATTTTTGCCCAAGTGCATATGTTAATTCTAAATTAACATATCCTTTACAATCAAACCTCCATTATATTTCCAAAATATAATCTTTAATTGTATTTACATAAACTACAATTACTTAGCCAATTCAATTAATAATTCCAAATCATTAATTGAGCCACCAATTATTATAATTAATTCCAAATCAATTATAACCCATCAATCACAATTAATTCCAAATTAATTGCGATTCCATCTTCAAGGATATCCTGATAGGCTGAATCACCGCGTAGTGTGACCCATAGGGCCTCACCGTATTAAGCAAGTCCTAGACTAGGCAACATGGAATTCCTAGACGGTTCCATTTGCAATATTAATACGTGAGGACGTTTGAGAGGTTTCCCAAAGCTAACCCTTTCGTTGCGAAGCCTGTTGCGCTCAACGCGGCGATGGTAACGTCCCTTCATCTGACTTGCTCGGATGTATCTAGGATCGATGAAGTGTCTATCCCAATAATACATCCATGGACGTCTCAGGGAGTTGTTTGGTTAAGATATACTTATGACCATCATAATATATCATTTGCACTGGCCAGTGACTTTACCAACACAACTATGCAGACTACGAGCAGTGCTCTCCTGTGCTACACTTGAGAGATGAATCCTTCACAGAATCACTTATCACCCCCATTTGTATTTAGACATAATCCTGGATCGTGTCTTAGGTCAACTGCTTATTCAGAGCTGACATCGACGGGTCCACCAAGGATATGGAGCAACAAATGTGATGATAAAGTCCTGTAAGTGCAAAGGACGAATGACATCACTTCGACAACTCACCGGTTCCCATAGACACGTCGGTGTAGAGTATACATCGATGGGAGTGTCCGGTGGGTACTTCCATTGTTCGATAAAGCTTCTTCGAACAACTATGCGCAGTTATGGGAACGTTCCTTGATTGTCCAACAATCCGTTCCGTGACCGTGGGATCGGCTCACACTTGCTCCAACAAGTATAACCTCCACGCATACTAGTCTTGTCAGGTTCATTCAGACCCCCACATCCGAGATGTACCACGACTAGGGAGAGTTTGGGATAGATGATAACTCACATAGCTCCCACTAACTGTGTGATCGGTCATCTATCCGAGGGGACATGTTCAGTATCAATACAGACAACAATATAGATATGACATGCTGCAGCCTGGGGTAATATAAATATGAAAGCGATACTCAACAGTAAAAATGAAAAAAACATATATTATATTACGTTGACCTGTGTAATAGTACATATATGTCCTCTACAAGGGCACCATGCCCTTAGTAAGGACTGTCTCTAGGACATATACACTATCAACAACTCCCATCGATGTATACTCTACACTGAAGTGTCTATGGGAACCGGAAAGTTGTCGAAGTGATGCCAGTCGTCCTTTGGACTTACAGGACTTTATCGTCACATTTGTTGACCCATATCCTTGGTGGACCCGTCGATGTTAGCTCTGAATAAGCAGTTGACCCAAGACACGATCCAGGATTATGGCTACATACAAATGGGGATGATAAGTGCTTCTGTAAAGGATTCATCTCTCATGTGTAGCACAAGAGAGCACTGCTCATAGTCGTTCATAGTTGGGATTGGTCAAATCGCTGGCTAGCGTATCAATATTATTATGATAGTCATAATAGATATTGAATTCACCAAGCAACTCACTGAAGACGCCCGTGGATGTATTATTGGGATAGACACTTCATCGATCCTAGATGCATTCGAGTCAGTCAGATGAAGGGACGTTACCATCGCCGCGTTGAGCGCAACAGACTTCACAACGAAAGGGTTTGCTTTGAGAAACCTCTCAAACGTCCTCATGTATTAATATTGCAAATGGAACCGTCTAGGAATTCCATTTTACCTAGTGTAGCACTTGCTTAATACAATGAGGCCCTATGGGTCACACTATGCGGTGATTCAGCTTATCCGAAAATCCTTGAAGATGGAATCGCAATTAATTTAGAATTAATTGTGATTGATGAATTATAATTGATTTGGAATTAATTATAATAATTTGTGGCTCAATTAATAATTTGAATTATTAATTGAATTGGCTGACTAATTGTATTTTATGTAAATACAATTAGAGATTATATTTTAGAAATATAATAGAGGTTTGATTTGAAAGGATATGTTAATTTAGAATTAATATATGCACATGGGCAAAATCTACTTGGAGTTTGAATTGCCTTAGAATTATAAGTGGGTCCCAAAATCGGGACCCACCTACCCCCCTGTTGGTCCCTTTAAACAACAAGAAAAGACTAGAGGGGGGGGGTGAATAGTCTTTTCAAACTTTCGTCGTTTAAAACTTTCTCAGCAAGTACTTATTACTTTTCAGTAATGAGTTTGCTGATACTTAACTTTCTCAGCAAGCGTAAGTTACTTTTCAGTAGCCAGGTTTGCTGATACTTCAAATCAGAGAGCGGAAGTCTTTGATACAATAAGTGCTCTTTCAGTAAGTAAAGGTTTCAGCAAGTGATGTGAGTGACTGTGTACAGATAGATATGATTTGCTGAAAACTAAGTACAGTAAGTAAATCACACAAACACTTTTATAGTGGTATCTGAGAGTGGCATAATCCACTTTGTCCTTTCTCAACTAATCCACTTTGTCCTTTCTCAACTAATCCACTTTGT